>JARYGA010058451.1:0-105990 GCA_030545235.1 Helianthus tuberosus
GGCAGCCCGATCGGGTGGCAGCTCGATCGGCTGGCCACTCGATTGGAGTGGTTCGCGCGACGAGTTTTGCGATTTCGATTCACGTGCTGAGCGTTGCGATGCAATAGAGTTTCCTATTCAAACTACTTTTAATCCCAAATACTATATCAACATACAATCATCCTTAATTGACTTGCGTTTAGCATTTGCGATTCGATTGCGATTGAGTTTCGATTGCGTTTCGATTAATCACCACAACATAACATAGATAAACATGCACAAGTAACACATAAGGCACACACACACATAAGAACAGTGACCAGAACGCGTAATTCAAGTTGCGATTGCGATAAGCGATAAAACATGCGATAAATATCGAATAAACCTCGATTATTAATAAGTACTCCACATAATGCAACTAACGTAATGCATAAAAAGACTATCTACAAGTCAAAGAAGTCAAAACAGGGATTGAGCAAGGAGTGACAGATCGCAATTAGCAGTCTTGTCTCCCTTTGACTTCAATCTTGACTTTGACTTTGACTTTCGAAACACGGGGTGTTACAGCCTCCCCTAGTTGAGGGAATTTCTTCCCGAAATTATGTCGAGGCCGTAACAAACAACGACGGGTACTTCGCCTTCATGTCGCTTTCGAGTTCCCAAGTGAACTCTGCGCCTCGTTTGCCTTCCCATCGGACTTTCACAATGGGAATGCGCGAGCGTCTGAGCTGCTTGGTTTGGTGGTCCATGATCTTGACAGGCTTCTCCAGGAAGTGTAGTGTTTCGTTTACTTGGAGGTCATCAAGGGGTACAATTAAATCATGCTCAGCCAGGCGTTTTCTGAGGTTCGACACATGGAAAGTCGGGTGGACGTTACTAAGTTCCTCTGGTAGTTCGAGTCTGTAGGCGACTTTTCTGATCCTTTCCAGAATCTTAAAAGGTCCAACATATCGAGGCGCTAGTTTCCCTTTCTTGCCGAATCTGACCACACCCTTCCAAGGTGATACCTTTAGGAGTACGTAGTCACCAACGCCAAATTCAAGGGGCTTGCGTCGTCTATCGGCATAACTTTTCTGACGACTCCGAGCCTTCAGCAGATTGTCTCGAATTTGGAGGACTTTTTCCGTCGTTTCTTGCAGTAGCTCAGGACCGGTTAATTATGAGTGCCCGATCTCGTGCCATACAATTGGCGATCGACATTTTCTTCCGTATAAAGCCTCAAATGGTGCAATTTGAATGCTGGAATGATAACTGTTATTATACGAGAATTCGACTAAAGGCAGGTAAGCGTCCCAATTACCACCAAAATCTATGACACACGAACGGAGCATGTCTTCAAGAGTACAAATCGTTCTCTCAGTCTAACCATCGGTTTGAGGGTGGAATGCGGTACTTAGGTTAAGCGTAGTACCGAGAGCCGTTTGAAACGTTTCCCACAGGCGCGAGGTAAACCGAGCATCACGGTCAGAGATGATGTCGCGAGGCGTCCCATGTCGACAATTGATCTCATCGGTGTAGATTCGAGCTAATCGTTCTACCTTGTAGTCTTCTCGTATTGGCAAAAAATGAGCAGATTTGGTCAAACGGTCAACGACAACCCAAATGCTGTCGTGACTTGATGGCGTACGCGGAAGTTTCGTTATGAAATCCATAGCTATACTTTCCCACTTCCACATAGGGATTGGGGGTTGTTCGAGTAAGCCAGAGGGTCTTTGATGTTCAGCCTTGACTTTCGAGCAAGTCAGGCACTTCCCAACGTAGAGGACGATATCCCTTTTCATGCCCGGCCACCAGTACTTGTAGCGAAGGTCCTGGTACATTTTATCGGCACCAGGATGAATAGAGTACCGAGATTTGTGATCTATTCGGTCCAGAAAGTGGAATATCCCATTCGACTTATTCACAAGCTGGGCTCCATCATGATAGATCCTTTCCTTCTTCAAAGTGTGCTCATTAAAACAAGCATGCTGGCCTTCGCGGCTGAGGGTTTCGAGATCGTATTAGGCTTGGATATTACGAATGCTGAGCAGATAGCTCCGTTTGCTGAGGGCGTCGGCAATGACATTTGCTTTGCCTGGGTGATAACGGATCTCACAGTCGTAATCGTGTAGAAGTTCTACCCATCGGCGTTGACGCATATTAAGTTCCTTCTGGTTAAAGATATGTTGTAGGCTCCTATGATCGGTGAAGATCGTACACTTAGTACCATACAGGTAGTGTCGCCAAATCTTTAACACAAAAACAACGGCGCCTAGCTCGAGATCGTGGGTTGTATAGTTCTTCTCGTGGATCTTGAGCTGACGAGATGCGTAAGCGATAACCCTATCTCGTTGCATGAGAACACAACCAAGACCAAGGTTTGAGGAATCGCAATAGACCATAAAGTCGTCGTTTCCGTCGGGTAAAGTGAGGACAGGAGCATTGCAAAGCGTGTGCTTGAGGGTTTGGAAAGCAGACTCTTGTTCAGTTCCCCAAACAAAAGGCTTGTCTTTATGCGTGAGAGCAGTAAGCGGCACAGTGATTTTAGAGAACCCTTCGATAAATCGGCGATAATAGCCCGCTAGTCCGAGAAAAGAACGGACTTCAGACGGGTTCTTCGGTGTAACCCAACTTTTAACAGTTTCAATCTTCGCGGGATCGACATGAATACCTTGACTATTGACAATGTGACCGAGGAATTGAACCTCCTCCAGCCAAAATTCACACTTGGAGAACTTGGCATAGAGTCGATTCCCTTGGAGTAGCTCGAGAACCAAACGTAGATGTTGCGCGTGTTCGGCTTTCGATTTCGAATAGATCAGGATATCATCGATGAACACGATGACGAAGCGGTCAAGAAATGGTTTACACACCCGATTCATCAGATCCATGAAAACCGCGGGTGCGTTGGTTAGACAGAAAGGCATAACAACGAACTCATAATGGCCGTATCGAGTGCGAAAAGCGGTTTTGGGTATATCCTCCTCTTGGATACGTAGTTGGTGATAGCCTGAGCGTAGATCGATCTTCGAGAAACACGTAGCACCTTGTAGCTGGTCAAACAAATCATCAATGCGAGGCAAGGGATAGCGATTCTTGATAGTCAACTTATTCAACTCCCGATAGTCGATGCACATCCTGAACGACCCATCCTTCTTTTTGACGAAAAGGACTGGTGCGCCCCATGGAGAGGTGCTCGAGCGAATGAAGCCTTTATCAAGCAATTCCTGGAGCTGACTCAAGAGTTCACGCATTTTGGACGGAGCGAGTCGATAAGGAGCTCTAGCAATAGGGTTTGCTCCAGGAATGAGGTCGATACGAAAGTCGATATCACGACTTGGCGGCAGTCCGGGAAGATCATCAGGAAACACATTAGGAAATTCATGAACCATAGGAACATCGTTTACTCCTGTCTTTCCTTTCTTTTCCTTCTCCGCTACTACGATATTAGCCAAGAAAGCTCTGTATTCCTTGCGGAGATACTTGCTAGCTTGGACACATGACATGAGTTTAAGACCTTTCGAGGGAGCTTCACCATAAACACATAATACATCACCATTCGCGAGCGAGAATCGAATCATCTTGTCAAAGCACATAACTTCAGCATGGTTTTCACGAAGAAAGTCCATGCCTACTATGATATCAAAACTTTCGAGTTGCATCAGAATAAGGTCGATTGGAAAGATGTGATTGTTGAGCTCAAGAGTACAATCACGAAGAACAGAATTGACGGCGACGGTTCTTCCGGTGGCGACTTCGACATCAAACGTCGAGGGGAGATGGGAGCGCTTACGATTAAGGAGCTTCTCGAATTCAAACGACACAAAACAGTTATCGGCTCCAGTATCAAACAAACACGAAGCATAAATACCATTCACAAGGAATGTACCATTGACCACGTTGTTGTCGGCCTGGACTTGGCGCGCATTGATGTTGAAAGTTCTGGCGCGGGCGGCTTGTTGTTGTTGCTGTTGAGGCTGTTGCTGCTACTGTTGCTGTTGCTGAGGCGGCTGCTGCTGGGGCTCTTGTTTCACAACCCTGTTCGGGCACACATTCGCGAAGTGGTTGGGATCACTACACACGAAGCAGACTATGGCGTTGACCGCGGGTGCCTGAGCCGCTTGTTGGCCTTGAGGAACTGGAAGCAGAGCTTGATGAGCAGTAGCTTGAGCTGGTGCTTGTCGAGGACTAGTACGGAAATTAGCAGTGAAGTGGCCGTACATATTGCAGTGTACGCAAATTCGGCAGGCGATACCCACCGGGTGATGATAAGTACATGTCAGGCAGGCGGGGTGAGGGCCTGGGTATGCACGCTTTGCAGGCGGTGCATAGGTGATTGGAGCTGGAGCTGATCGGTGCTGAGTTTGCTGCTGAGCCGGTACGGCTTGAAGCGGGGCAGCAGTGGTAGTGACAGCACAGTTCTTGTTGCTAGAGCTGCTGTTGTTGTTCTTCCTCTTGCGACGCGAGGACTTTGATAATTGAGAAGCGGCGGCGGTGTCAGCGGTTGGTGCGGCGGTGGTAGCTTGGTGCAGGTTCTTTGAAGCTTTATCCCAAAAACCAGCTTTTACTCGCTTTTCATTGATTTCAGTGGCAAGTAGGTAAGTGTCTTTGATTGTTGCTGGCTTTGAAGCATGCACAAAATCTGCAACACAATCCAGCAGATCGCGGATGTACTTCTTGATTGTCATGTCAGTAGTCTTCACCTGGTCAGGACAAATAATACTGAGTTGCTTGAAGCGAGCAGTCAAAGCAGCGTTGTCACCATCTTTTTGCTTGATGTGCCAGAATTCATCCTCCAGCTTTTGGTGCTTATGGGGAGGGCAGAACTCTTCGAGCATAATGTTCTTCAACTCATCCCACGACAGACCATAGGCTACATCGTTTCCGCGTTTGTTCCTCTCGGCCGTCCACCAGTCTAGAGCGCGGGACTGGAAGACACCGGTAGCATTCGGGGTGCGGAGATTGTCAGGATATCCACTCTGACGCAGGGTGACCTCGATCGAGTCGAACCATTGAAACAAGGTCGTAAGGCCGTCTTCTCCAGCGAACTCTTTCGGTCCGCATGCCTTGAACTGTTTGAAGCTGAAAGCAGCTTTGGGAGTTTTGGTCCTGGATTCTTCAGACGATTTGCTCGTGTTCTCGTATAGTTCACTCACGATTTGAGGAACAGCCTTTGCCATTTGCTTGGCGACGAGAGCAGCAAGGCGTTTGTCCTTCTGGTTTTGGCGAGCAGCGCGCAAGTGACGGGATCCAGATAACGACATTGTCTGCAACAGACATCGCCATAGGACTCAGACACAACATAGTCGAATCTCACCTCACACGTCTAACACTACTAAAGTTCAGGAACACGTATAATCACGTAACCACATAGGCACATAATCACAGATTCATATAAGCACAGAAGTACATAAGCACGTAAGGCACAGAATCACAGAAGCACAGAGGCATTTAAGCACGTAATTCAGCTAAAAGCACACAAAGGCAGTCAGAATACAGAAACCTATCATTCAAAGTTCGCGAGCGTTCAAAAATAGCGGTCGTGAATAACACAGCGAGTAGTATAGTATAAGCATGTAATATAGTATATAGTATAGTGTGCGTAACCACCAATAGCGTCGATTCGTTAGCGATTTGAGATAGGTGTGCAGTGCGAGTCGTGCGTGTCGATCAAAGCGAAAGCAAGAAGCAAATAAATCACCAAAAATCGTAACACGTAAACAGATAAATCACATAAAACACATAAAATTCCACATAAAATCGACGAATATCAGAGTCGGAAGTAGCGAGCTCAGAATCGAAACACCTACAGATCGAGAAATAGATTGTCTGTGGCTATTTAGACGTCGACTAACCAAAGTGATTCGACTATTCACAATGATTCTCAGTACACGTTTTGACTTTCGGGACTGTGCTCTTGCCTCGAATGTGGGCGAATGGCACGCATCCTTCCAGTCATATCGTGACTTCAAGCCGTTGGAGTCCATCGAGACTTTGGTGAGAGTTTTGAAGAACCAAAATGAGATCGGAACAAGTCGTCAAGGTTCGTGTTTCACCCCTGACTTAACAACTTCGTTCCTGTTTTGATAAAATAAAGAAGAATTATGCGTCAAAGTATGGATTTCACTCCTAATTCGACGCAACTTCTTCTGTTTTTAGATAAAAATGCAGGTTGAACAAGCAATTTAGTCGAGAGTTTGCGGTTTTCACACCTAATCTCGACCTAATCGCTCGTTCATTTTCGAAAATTAAAGTGCAGTAATAGTGTAGGCGAGAATAGCGAGAAATAGCAATATCTCCGGTTTGTACAAGCTTACTTGCTATTTCTCTCGTACATAATCCCTACAGGATATGCACAAGTTGGTCTGTTGGTTCCTAACTATAGACTAGGTCGGTTCTAAGACATCGGCCTGGACTACGTCGATTCTTGCCTAATTCCCTATGGTTATGGCTCTGATATCAATCTGTCACACCCCAACTGATGGCGGAAACATCGGGGCGTGGCACTGAGCGAAACAGATTGTCCAGAAGTTTCCCTAACAACTATGATTACCAATTAGTTAAAGCAACATGTCCCATACCACGTCATAAAAGACAACATAATTATTACAGACAAGATCTAGTCAAATTGTTCTGTTCTGACAACTCAGATTTCAAATACAGACAATTCATTTATTTGTTTCTAGACCTTTCCTAGCCTTGATTTCACAGCAAGCCAAGCATATAAACATCCTAAGCACCTGTCACATACGTTAAAGTAAAGGTAAATACACATAGTGTAAAGGTGAGCATACAAGTTTAATAGATATAATAGAGTTCGAAATCGTTACGCATAACCAGCACGTACACAGTGTAAAATGAGGCATGTTAGTTATCGACATGAACCTATCGATACCAATGACTGCGGGTTGACTGCCCAAGGCAGTTCGTAATACACACTCACCACTATGAGCCATGTAACAAATTGTCCTTAACAACCCCTGAGTGAACAGGTGCTGAGTCCAAACTATAGTACTATCGTTGCTAAGGTAAGTAGACAGCATTCCACGTGTAAACATAACAAACAAGCATTCATTAAGTCACGTATAACATGCGGTAACGGTTAGCGTTTAAAGTATTGCGTAGTGTGTTCGATGTGATTCAGAATAAGTAACGTATGTAACACCCAAAAGTGCGTAAAGCAAAAAGGGATCGAGTATACTCACAGCGATTGATGGATTGAAGGGAGCGCTAGAGAGTAAGATTAGCCTGATCAGAACGATAGCATAAATGATAAGCGGTGCATAAAACGATACAAAGTGTCTTTGGATCGAACAGCAATCCGATCGGGTGGCAATCCGATCGGGTGGTCACTCGATTGGATAGTCACCTTGTTTGGGATGGATGTGTTTGTGTATGATGGCTTGTCTTTTGAAGTTTTCGTTGTAGCATTTTGAAAACAGAGAAGTATCTCTACCTTTCAGGTCGGTCGATCGAACGACTGTTCGATCGGGCAGCAATCCGATTGGCGAGGCTTCTCAGGTTGAGAACAAATTCACAGCAGGACGGTCACTCGATCGGATGGTTATCTGATCGGGTGGCAATCCGTTCGGAGTGAACATGTTGAAAATTATTAAGTCCCTAAACGTCACACGATCGGACAGTTACTTGATCGGATGGCAATCCGATCGGGTGGTAGTCCGTTTCAACGTTCAGATCCTTAAATAGTTTGAGAAAATGGTTTAAGTATAGAACCAAGTGCAGCCTGATCGGACGGCCGGTCGATCGAGTGGCAATTCGAACAAGTGGTAACCCGATCGGACGGTAGCCTGTTCCATCGGTCTGATCGTTCTAACACTGGTTTCTGTTTGGAATGTTGTAGTTTTGAATGAGGAGTTTTGATGTCTTGTTTGTACAACAGAACCCTTATCTCGTCCCAAGTGAGCTGGCCGGACAGGAATCACCCTGGTCCGAACAGTTCCCGGTTCGAGTTGGTTGTTCATTGTTCAAACCCGAAATCAACATCTCGTGGATAGAATCCAGATCTTGAACCAACTCAACACTAAGAAAGAGTAGAAGGTCAGAACGAGCTCCGATTCTATCGGTTTTGAGTGCATTGAGTGTAAAAGAGTTGAAAGAAAGTTAGAAAACCATTTTTCAATCCTTTTCACCATGAATATGTTCAGATCTATGAAAGATCCTTGTTTATTTGTGTGAAAATCGTTCAGATCTAAGTTGTTCTTGGTGGATTGAAGCCAAAACATGAAGTTCATAAGAACACCATGATGACATCATCCTAGAACACCTCAAATCTAGTGATTTCATGGTTAAAAGTTAAGATTCAAAAGATAGAAATGTGTAGGAGTGCGTGTAGATCAAGAAAGTACAAGATTTAGACGGAAAACTTACAAGAATCGCGAGAAATCTGAAGAAAAGCGGACTGGAGCGAGTGAGAGGGAGAGAGAGCTGTCAACATCAAATGATGTTGACATGAGGGGTATTTATAGGGTTTCCATAAAAGGAAAGGGGAGGAGAGGGCTGGTCGATCGGCTGGCCACTCGATTGGAGTGGTTCGCGCGACGAGTTTTGCGATATCGATTCGCGTGCTGAGTGTTGCGATGCGATAGAGTTTCCTATTCAAATTACTTTTAATCCCAACTACTATATCAACATACAATCATCCTTAATTGACTTGCGTTTAGCGTTTGCGATTCGATTGCGATTGAGTTTTGATTGCGTTTCGATTAATCACCACAACATAACATAATTAAACATGCACAAGTAACACATAAGGCACACACACACATAAGAATAGTAACCAGAACGCGTAATTCGAGTTGCGATTGCGATAAGCGATAAAACATGCGATAAATATCGAATAAACCTCGATTATTAATAAGTACTCCACATAATGCAACTAACGTAAAGCATAAAAAGACTATCTACAAGTCAAAGAAGTCAAAATAGGGATTGAGCAAGGAGTGACAGATCGCAATTAGCAGTCTTGTCTCCCTTTGACTTCAATCTTGACTTTGACTTTGACTTTCGAAACACGGGGTGTCACATCTTTAGAGCCTTGCTTATAAATAGGAGGCTTAGGGAGTTCATTTAGAACTTTTGCAACATTTGAAGCTTGAGAGAAGATCTAGAGAGAGAAAGTGATCAAGGTGATTCACGGTGCTTGTATATTGTCATATTATCAATCGAATAATCGGTTTATTACGTTCTTGTGTTCGGTCCATACACGTGCACGGATTCTGCACGTCGTACGTGTCATTCGCAATCATTCGGGAGTCAAATACGATCTTAAATCGCGTTCACAAGTGGTATCAGAGCGGGAGATCGATTGCACGGGTTAGATATGCAAGAATTCACTTGATCTCATCAGTTTTAGAGCTGAATTCGGATCAGATTTGTTACAATTCTTCTAGTACACACTTTCTCAATTTTTTGAAACTTTAAATCCAAATTAACTAAGATTTCGTGGATAAAATTGGTTAAAATTTTGTTAATTTGTGCGAAAAACGTATTTTCATAATCCTACAAAGTTTCAGAATTTAATTCGAAGTATATTGTGAGTAATTGAAGAAAAAGTGATCGAAAACTATGTTGTTTCATTACTGTTCATGCATGTCTGATGGCCCATCCGTTCGGATGAGGTCCATCCGGACTTAATAGTCCATTTGAAAAGGTGATTTTGTTCATCCGGATCCAATTTAGTAAGCCATCCGCTCGGATGGGTTAACTCAAAAGTCCATCCGGACTTGATTAACATTTGCTTGAAGCCTAATATCATTCTAAAGTCCAATAATATTCATTTAGTTTCAAAACTTATTACGTGCGGATTATTAATGGAGTTAGTGGCCCAATAAAAATAAAAGTGGCGGTCCAATCAGATTTTTAATATGTGAGTTGTTGGTCCAATAAAAATTAAGGTGATTACTTGATTCAATGACATTAAATGCTGAGCAGATAAAATCACGTGAAGACCATTCGCTCAGAAGAGGTTGCTTAAAAGTTTATCCGTATTGGTATATCTCCATCCAGACCATTATAAACTTCATTCAGACTAATTAAACATTTGTAAAGTCTGAAGTGGATTGTAGGTCCAATAACTATTAGACATTGATTGAAAATTGCGGTCCAATAAAAGACAAAAGAAAGGAGGTCCAATAAAAGTTTAAAGTGGTTGAGGTACAATTAGATTCAGAGTTAATTACACAAATGAACCTTGTGGTTTATAGCTAGTTTCACCTTTGGGTACTAACTTTTTTTAACAGGTTTAGATTTTATGGTTTCAATTTTATAACACCTTTAGGTACTAACACCAAAATAATCAATATAATGACTAAAATACCCTTTCATTTTTTTTAATTTTATCAGTGTAACACCCTTGGATACTAACACCTAATTTTATTTAAGTTTAAATCAATTTTACAAAATCATTTTTTTTTATTTTCATCTTTTTATTATATCTATTAATTAACATAAAATCTATTTATTTTTTTATTTTTTATTTATAAATTAAAAAAGTCAGAAAACATCCGCTCCATTTTTTATTTATTTATAATATTACTAAATAATACTAGATATATATCTAACTAATATTATGAATATATAAAAACTCTTTAAAATATAAATTAAATAATGAAACAAATGATATAATAAATATCTATTAAAATCCATAGCAATCTTGAAAACACACGAATATAATATCTGAAAATTAGTTAAATTAATATATCAAGATATGTAGCATAATCGAGAAAAACTATTTAAAAATAACTACAACTAATTTAATATATTTTGTAGTAAAATCGTAAAAATGTATAACCTAATCTGATTTGTTTGTTACGATCAATTACTTGACACATTTTGAGACAATGTGATTGAACCATGACGTTTCTATTTTATTTGTGTATCTATATGCTTAGAAAACACTTTACTTCCGATGAGATAAAGTCTTTTATTATTATTGCTGTTGGTTTTATATTATTTAATCCCATATATTTAAAATTACAAAATTTAAAACTAAGTTTTATACATTAAACACGTGTAATACACGGAGTTTTAACCTAATATCTTAATAATAATTTATTTGCAGATTACCAACTATTATTTTACCTATTGAATTTTTAATTATTTAAGATTTTGAGCAACTTCTATCGTGCTAAATTATTTATCATTTCTTAAAAAAAAATTATATATAAATATTTACTTATAAAAAGAATAAAAAAATAAATAGATTTTATGTTAATTAAGAGATATAATAAAAAGATGAAAATAAAAAAAAATTGATTTTGTAAAATTGATTTAAACTTAAATAAAACTAGGTGTTAGTACCCAAAGGTGTTACATTGATAAAATTAAAAAATGGAAGGGTATTTTAGTCATTATATTGGTAAATTTGGTGTTAGTACCCAAAGGTGTTACAAAATTAAAACCATAAAACCTAAACCTATTAAAAAAAGTTAGTACCCTAAGGTGAAACTGTCTATAAACCAGAGAGTCCATCTGTGTAATTAATTCAAGGTCATTGTTTGACAAAGTGTCTAGTTAGTTCGAGAATATTCAATGTTTGTCAGTTATTACATGTGAAGTCAAAAGATATTGGAAGCTTATTGAACAATTATTCAGTCCAATCAGAATTCTTTTAAGTGATATATCTGGATTAAATTTTTAAAGCCCATTCGAATCACTATCCTCATCCGAACGGTATTAGTGTCTTTATATGTTTTTGGGCCCATCCGAAGAATTAATAAGACTCCATCTGAACTGCTAATTCGTGAGTCCATCCGGGACATAGAGTTTTCATCCCCTGACTTGAGGTTGTTTCTAAGCCCATTCGGACCTAAATCTGTGCATTTGTTATTACTATATTGTTAATCTAGAGCAAATATTGTTCATCCAAACAGCGAGTCCATTCGAGTGTATATATCTTCATCCGAACCAAAACAAATTTGGGGCCATCCGAACAAAGTAAAAGGTTCATCAACTAGTGTTTTGCTTATCCAGACAAAAACAAATTTGTTTAAACAAAGGAATATTTGGGAGTTCATCCGGAAAGATTTATTAAGATGAATCCATCTGAAGTTATTGTTAGTGTGATCTAGCACATTCGGAAATAAGCTCATTCGGAGTCCGTTCATATTCTCAAAGAATCACATTGATCATCATTCACACGCTTCAAGTGGTTTAATTGTTAGGCTTAAAAACTTTGATTAAACGTTTGTTGTGTTTGTTTGTAGGTGAAAATCAAGGTGCGATAAATCAAGGCGTGAATCGAAAATGTCAATCATGGACAGAAGGGCATTGGTTGATGAAAGCTGAGAGGAAAATCATGCACGAGCTTATTTGAGTGATGTATACGATGCTTACAAAGAAGCAAGGCGGGAAAATAGATGGAGTCAAGAAAAAGAGTGTTATGTTGATCCTAAAGGAAATCCGACTGTTAATCCCGATGAGGTAGATTTTGACGCATTAGTTGCTGTAATTCCAATTGTTGGAGTTTGGTGTCGAGGGCTCAAAGAGATTCCAAACTACAGAGAAAAGGTCGAGGAAGGAATAAACAAGGTGATCTATGCAAGCTTAGAGAAGAAGAAGACTGTGGAGGAAATCGTCAATGAAAGCAAGAAGATGGTGAATGAGGTGAAGAAAACTGCAGAGAAAGCTGATGAGAAAGCTGAGGAAGCTGTTGCTGAGAAACAACAGGTGCTTGAGGAAGTTAAGATTCAAGAGACAACAGAAGCCACAGTGCCAAAAGCTGAGGTAATAACACAAACTAATTTTTCTGCATCACTAAATAAAATTGACATAAAAATGATGAACAGTGCAAGAAATGCATGGAAACGTGCAAGGCTTGTACTGAAAAAGATGAAAATCTAAGATCCAGAGACGTTGAATTTACTAAAATAGAAAAGATTTTCTAAGAAAAATGTAATGAAATGCTAGAAAATGAAAGATTTTTGAAAGAAAAGGAAAAAGAGTTAACACAAAAATGTGAAAATCTTGAAAAAGAAAACGAAGTTTTAAAACAAAAGTGCCTAGCAGAGTGCAATGAATATATTCCAAAAGATAAAACTATTCAAGAGTTGCAAAAAGAATATGATGGAATAAAATTGCCATATCACAGGGTAAAAGAAGCTTATGAGATTTTGAAAAGTAAAGTCACAAGTCTGGATAATAGATTGTCAGTATGTCAAGAAATAACTAAATTTCTTGAAGCCAGATATAAAGGAAAACAAAAGGTTTTAAATAACTATATTGATGAAGTTGCTAAACTTAAACAAGAACTGGCTGAAAAAGATAAATTGGTTAACAAACTTCAAAGTATCATGCTTCTTCATATATTCTCGAACGTATTTTCAACATCACACCGGATGGTAAAGAGTCTGAAAAGAACAAAAAGGGAATTGGGTTAGAATACCATCAGGTTCCACCACCGTTGGAGGATAATTATACATTCTATGATGGCGAAAAGGTGGAAAAAGCAATTAATATGGTTGACCAATTACCTGACAACATCAATGTGACTTGCACCAAATCTGATGATCTTGATGATTTAGAGGTGCTAGGTAAGGTTGTTGAAAGTGTTCTCACAGAGGAGTCTACCAAAACAGATAAGTCAGAAACACATGATGAAATTGAGGGAAGTTTTCATGAGAGTTATCTTAGAAATTTAAAATCGGAGAAAAATGCGAATGACGATCCGATAGGATTGGCATACACCATGATTGGATCAGAAAAATTATTCTCAGATATTGAAGTCTCGATTCAGAATGTGATTTCAGAAAAGATTGACAAAGTTTTCAAATTAGTAGAAATTGAAAGTTTTGAAATTTCAAAATTTGCTGGAAAGAGCAAGAAAACTTTTTATAACAAACCTGGTTACAAAAAGAAAAACATGAAGGTTGGGTTGGGTTATAAGAAGAAACAAAATCAAAATAAACAATTTGAAAAGACAAATTATCAGAAAAAGACAAACTTTGTTCACAGAACAAGTTCTAAGGACGAGAAGGAACTCCAATTTAGACGTCAGTCTAATGAAGAGTTCTATGCTCAGAAGAAACAACAACAGCATGTTAAAGATGTGTTAAAGAGAACATGCTTTAAGTGTGATCAAACTGGACATCTTGGTCGTAGGTGTCCAAATCTTAAACATGTTGGTGTTGAGAAAAAGAAAGTTGAGGTTAAAACACATAAGTCAAACAAGTTTGGATCAAAACAAACTTGGAAACCGAAACCAATGACACCCAAAGTTGTGTCACAACAGATTTGGAAACAAAAAGTAAATGTCTCAGAAACAAACCAAATCTGAAAACCTAAAAATGATTTGTCAAAACAAAACATTCAAAATGATTCAAAATTTTATCGATGGAATGTTTTAAAAGGGCAAGCTTGGGTGGTCAAGAAACAAACTTTTTTGAGTGATAATCGGAATGCGAATGTGTTTGAGAAAAATGAACGAAACTATCCAGTTTTACATGGGAAAATACATATTCAGCTGCCTGAGTCAAAGCAGGCTTGGGTTGATTTATTCAAGTAATTGAATTAGTTATATGTGCAGGTGCTCCAGATGATGATGGTCGATTGTCAAGATGAAGGAGGGAGTAGCCTGGCACGAGAGGAGGCTGAACCCTGCAACTGAAAAATAGGGAGTTTATTCGTTTTTGTACATAAATAAACCATATTTCAAAAAACACTTAAAATAAAAAATATTTTAAAAACCAAAAATGTATTTTTATTTTGTCAAAAATTGAAAAATGAAAAAAAATGTGTTTGTTTTTAAATTTGTTAAAAACCCAAAAAATTCAAAAATATGTTGATTGAATATGCCAAAACCCTCACGGCTAAACAAACATGATTATTTCACAAATGATTAATTGGTTTTAACATTGATAAAAATCAATGTGTTGTAAATCATGGGGGTACTTTCTGCGAAACAGAGCATGTAAAGCAGAAAATGGATGGCGAGATGAAGCTATCTACATCGGTTATCAAATTTCATTAAATGTTTTGAATTTTAAGGGGAGTAAATATTTTCAAAAACTACAAAAAAAACATTTGAAAAAGCAAAAAACAATAGAAAATTCAAAATAAGTTTTGTGTAAAAAGAGGAAATGATAGTACATCAGTAGACAATCACAGTACGCTAAAGAATTGGAATGTTAAAATGTGATAAACGGTCTCACTGATGATATGCCAGTAGGTTTTTACACATTTATTAGATTGAATTCGAGATATAAACCTAAATGACAATAGCTTGCTTATCTCGTGGAGAACATCTCTCGGATATATGGGTAACCCCTGAAGTCTTGTTTGAGAGATTACCTGATTCTGAGATACTAGGTCTTTATACTGTTTGATATCTGGGGTATTATACCCGATCTTCTAATTTTGCGTCAGCAATGGCCTAGACCTCGTATGATACTTTACGCGCTTTTAAAAGCTTTCCCTCTGCATAAAAAATTGAAAAATATCGAAAGATATAAATCAAGTGCAGTTGTAAAGAAGATCCCTAAGTGGGACACACCTCAAGTCGAGCCTTCATCTCTTTGACTGAACGACAGTTCATACCTGAGCTCTCAAGATCTCGCACTAACCCAGAGTACAGATATCAATATAGTATATTCACTTGTAAGACTGAATCTAGGGAATCTTGATACAAGAGTATATTCTGAGGTGGGACACGCGAATAAGTTAAGTGCTTAAAACACTAATCTCATATCTCGAACCAGTTGAACTTTGTGTGAGAATTTAAATGGATCAGTATACTGACAATCTAAGTGAATCGTTTAGAACTTAAAGTGTTTATAGCTCAACGGTGCTAGTGATTTGTCATAAAATGATATGATCCTCTGACGCGAACTCAAACAAAAATATTGTCCGTAAATATTTCTTTACTGCTTTATATTTCAGAAAAATACAAAAAGATTTTGTTTCTACTTTATTTTCAACAACCAATGTCTGAGAGCAGAGTTTCAAAATCTAAGTATGCTGAGCAGGTTTCTGAAAAATAAACAAGTTCATTAATTTGAAACTTGAAGTTTTTATATTATAAAACAAAAAAATTTGGTGAAATCTCCAAGGTCATTAATTTGGACTTGGAAGATTATCTGTGAGGTTTTAGATACTTTCACTGTCATATATAAAGTCATTTGATAGGGGGAGTAGAGTCGGGTAATCCTGATTGATTACATATTGTCACATTTATGCTTAGAGTCAGGTTTCCCATTCTGGATTATTCAAAAACTTTCATTGTCACATATTTGAAATGCTTCAGCTTATAGTTAGAGCTAGATTTTCAATCCTATTTTTAAATTATCATATTTCTTACAAAAGTTTGAGATTTGCAGAGATTGAACCAGATTACGATCCCGATAGCTGAGACTAAAGGGGAGTCTGAAGACGAGCTCATCGTAAGGGGGAGCTTGTAATCGGAAAGACAGGTGTCGATCCTAAAAACACGAAAGCTTTACGAAAGGGGGAGCTGATTCAGAACGCAAAATCAAGAAAAGCTTGAAGAGGGAGTCTGTGATTGCTGATATTGTCAAAGCTTCGTGAAAACTCAAAAAGCGAGAGAACACAGAAAGCTACGAGATTGACTGCAGTAATATCCAAGGGGGAGTCTATGAGTGCATAATGTCTATCACTTCCGTCAATCCGAATCGTAGCAAGAATCGGAACAAGACGAGGTTTAATATTGTAAAATATAGGGGATAGTCTATTTTAAATGAGGAGTGGCAAACTTGTAACTAATGAGATCTTCTTTAGAGCCTTGCCTATAAATAGGAGGCTTAGGGAGTTCATTTAGAACTTTTGCAAAATTTGGAGCTTGAGAGAAGATCTAGAGAGAGAAAGTGATCAAGGTGATTCACGGTGCTTGTATATTTTCATCTTATCAATCGAATCCTCGGTTTATTACATTCTTGTGTTTGGTCCATACACGTGCACGGATTCCGCACGTCGTACGTGTCATTCGCAATCCTTCGGGAGTCAAATACGATCCTAAATTACGTTCACAATTAGTTTTTTATATTGAAGGCGAATTTATTCAACCATTCTTCATATGTCATTTATTCACATATTCATGTCTTTCCGGTCTTTATAAAGCATGTTAACTACTTGGAAGGGGGTTAGAAGGGTGGTTGGGTAATTCTATGTCTCATTCAGTGTATAGATCTTGCGAGAACCTGGTGCAAGTTTAGTACTACTCCATGGATTGGCCGGGAATGACTGGCCCGACTGAGAGTAAGAAATCACTTGCACTCCTTATTCATAAACTACTATTAAAACTTTAAACCAACCCCGTGAGGACTGTATCCCTGCTGACTCAGACCAACGGGTTGAGGGTGACCGCTGCCTAGAAGGGGCCCACCATATTTTGCATTAGTAACTTACTTAATAGTCTTTTAATATTCCGACCTAGTGGGATTGTATCCTCGCTAACTCAAACCAGTAGGTTGAGGGTAATGTCGCCTTCAAAAGAGAGGCCTACTACTATAACTAAGATAATCTCTTAAAATGCCCAAAGTGCGGAAATCGTCAAAAGGGTACATGGAAGATAAGTTGGATCCAAGTGATTCTTTCTTGTCTATCTTTTTTATTTTATTTTATTTTCTGTTTTTATCTTTTTATTAGTTTAAAAACCTTTTCTCAAAGTTTGGTTCGATTAGACGTTGACGATAAGCCTGTATTAAAAGCTCTTGTGTCCTTAGATGACCTCGGTATTTTGCCATCACTATACTACGTCCGCGATGGGTATGCTTGCCCTAAGCGTGTGTGTAGAGTGATAGTAGAATATCGTGTTTTATAAATTTAAAACTTGAAATCGGCGAGTAAAAGGAGCTAAAAATATACATAAAAATATAGACACCCACACGCACGTCAAGTACAGGTGGTTCGATTCAAACTTGCATAAACAAAAACAAGCAAAACCAAATCAGTACCGACTCGACCAATACTGACTCACACCAACTAATTTAGACTCAATATACAAAAACTACGACTCTATACAAACTCTATAAAACCTTCCCACACTTGAATTTAATCAGGAGGTTTCTCCTTTATCCAACCCCGGTCCAACCCATTCAGTTCTACCCGTTCCTTATTATTAATTAAAATTTTAATAGTGGAATTTATAAACCTTATCCAACCCGTTCAATTCCACCCGTTCCTTATTTTTAATTAAAATTTTAATGGTGGAATTTATAAACCTTTTAACATTTTCAAACGGATCAGTCCACCAATACTTAAACTTACCTGGACCAAACCTGATTCGTGGCATGTAATGAGAAGGATGGTGTTGTGCAAACTTTGGTGATTCCTCCTCCTTCTTCCTTCGGTACCATCCTCGAATCCGCAGAAGGTGTTGATCCAAGCTCCTTCTCGCCTTCTTCCGTGTTCTCGATCGTGGTGGCAATCCATCTTCTAACTTCTCCATGTGTCGGCTATCAAACTCCTCAGTCACTTCCTCTTCTACTATGTTTGGTATTTGTTTGATCTCCATGGCCGGTTCACCTTTAAGTAATTTCTCTAAACATGCGAGATCACCGACCGGCTAAAATTCTACTTCTTCATGAGTCATTAAACCTACCAACTCATCACCAAACTCCTCCTCCCAAGATGGTACATGCTCATCATCCTCATCCTCCATCTTGTCAAGTGGCTCTTCTTCAACTTCTTCACTCTGGGCTGCGGTGTAGTCGGGCACCTCCAACTTTGCCTCTTCTACTACCCCCTCATCATCACTCCAAAAGCCATCATCGATATTCCATGGCGTGGGACACCAATGGCTGGAATTAACGACTTGCTGAACCAGAGGTGGGACTTCAACGTCCATTGTCGTCTCCAATTCTCTATCTAACAACTCTGGATCACTAGTAGGATCATCTTCAACCTCTTCTTCCTCAACTCCTTTTTCTTCCATCTCTACCTCATGATCTTCACACGTACCCTTAGCATCCTCCAATGGTGTCTCCATATTGGTAGGCTCGGTGGCATCTACTGACTCATTATCCGTGCCTTGATTCAAATCCCAATCATCATCGTCGGCCCAGTATATACCTCGTGTAACCAAAGGCATTAACCATTGAAAAGTGACCGGACAATCTTCATACCTGTGCGGTCCACCACAGCCCTCACACAGTGGATCCACGTGCTGATTCATGCTTTTCTTCATCATTTGATCTAATACCTTGTGCATTTGCGAGCATTCTGGGAAACCTCAGATCTCCTTCATCTTGTGTTGTTTGCATTATCTGATTAAATATTTGACAAGATTCCACGAATGCTGGAACATACGATGGGTAATCGATTTGGTCGCATGATTGATATGGTAATGGATAGGAATTCTGATACGGTTGTGGCTGTGAATATGAGTTAGAAGAGTAATCTGTGGAATACCCCGATGAATTTGGATAATATTTGGTGTAATGGGGCCCTCCACAAATCAAATACATGATAAAAATATATAAAATAAAACTAACTAATAGAATAACATTTACAGAAACGACTAGACACACTACTACTAGACACAAACCCTAAGACCCAAACTAAAAATAAGACTAATTAAACAGTCAAAGCAAGTAAAAACTAGATTAACAACTCGGGTCGTTCTCGAAATTGCAAGTGTCCCCGTCAACGACGTCAAAAACTTGATGTGTGAAAAATGTATATAATAATTTCGAAACAAGTTTTAAAATGGAATTACTAACTGAACCACACACAATCGGCAAGTGCACCGGTCGTAGTGTACCAAGTAGGTAAGACCGGATATCAATCCGTGGACACTATGGGCGAGATTTCGATACTTAACCTCTATAAAAAAACCTAGCTAATTTTAATTTGGAATTTTGTTAATTTCTAAAAACCTAATTAATTCAACAAGCAATAAACAAGAATTTCATGCAAACGACACAAGATAGCAGACAGAACGAAACGAGCAACCTGAATCTAAGATCAAATATGATGAGAAAGAACTACCTAGGTGTCGAATGCCTAGACTTATGCAATGCTATTCTGACCATGGTTTTTGACTAAGTACTCTAATCCACCTGATAAACCTCACGCTAGAGATGATTAACCGAATAAGAAGGTGAGCAAAATGCGAAGTGCTAAGATGGACCGAATCGACCTATCGATACCAAATCCTACGAAAATCAAGTCTATGACTTCTACTGTGTCAAAACCCTAAAATCGTGAAGCATATAAATCCTTGAAACTTGAAATCCTAGGAAACCCTAGACGCGAAAAAGTAAATGAATCTGAGCTATCGGTCACCCAAACTACCCACCAATGACTAGCTAATAACCTAGCAAACCTAATTCTCCTCTCAAATCACTAGGCAAGGATGCAAGTTTTAATTAGTTGATTTTAATTCTTGATTAACTTGATTTATTTCTAAAGTCAGATTCAAACCGAAAACCCTAAGATTGCCGATTCAAACTGAAATCTAAGTCTAGGGGATATTTCTATATGCCTAAACTACTGATTTCACTAACCAAGAATCAATCAAACAACTTCAACATGCAATATCAAGATCAATTTCAAGGAAAAATCATGTAAATCGCATAAAATAGTCAAAATCGAATCAAAACAACATCACAATCATCTAGTTTATCTCAACCTAAGTAGTTTAGAGGTTTAGCTACTCATATATTCATAAACACAACTGAATAAAGTCTAAAAACAATAGAATTCATGGTTCAAACCGAAAGAAATACGAAAAACTAATGTTTAACGAACCCAATACGCTCCAAACACGAACTGAAAGCTTCCAAGACCTTTGATCAGCCTCAAAGTGCCCCAAGATCGTCCTCCTAATGTCCTTTGCCATCTGGAATTCGAATTATCCCAAACCCTAGAGCTGAATGGCGTTTTATAATTTTTTCGGTAATTCGCAGGCCTTGCGGAACGTAAGGTATTAAACCTTACATTCCGTAAGGAGTCCCAAAAAAAACCTCATTTTTGGTTTCTTCTCGTCGAGCTACCCCAAATTCATATATTATACATCCCGTAACTCATTTTCTAACTCAAGATATGGCCGTTTTAAGTTCAGATTCTTTCATACCGCACTGTTTCACTCAACTTTTCCTCGTGTGCTCGTTTCTTCTTGTATTTTACTTGATTTCCGATTGATCTGTAAGAACTCCTCTACAGCAGATTTCATTTGTTAATCAGCACATTCTGACACGCTTTTCCGTGTTCTCTCTACTTCGTCCGTTTTCCTTCGTTTTTACTTCATAATCAACAGGTTTTTCACAAGTTCCTGCCAATTCATAATTTAATCAAATCAGTATCAAGAACTCGGGAAAACCATAAACAAACCACTCAAAATATAGGGAATTTGATACGTAAATTGTGTATAATTCTAGACACATCAAGGCTCTTATTGTCGGTGAAGACCACACACTTGGTACCATAAAGGTAGTGTCGCCATATCTTCAATTAAAAAACAACTGCACCAAGTTCAAGGTTATTAGTAGTGTGGTTTTTCTCATGTATTTTGAGTTGTCTTGACACGTAAGCGATAACCTTTACTCGTTGCATGAGGACGCAACTAAGACCTTGGTTTGAGGCATCGCACTACACGACGAAGTCATCATTTCCGTCGGGAAGAGCGAGGATAGGTGTATTGCAAAGCATGTCCTTGAGTGTTTGAAAAGATTCCTCTTGTTTGGGACCCTAAAGAAAAGGTTTATCTATTTTAGTCAAGGAAGTAAGGGGAATGGCGATTTTCGAAAAGTTAGAGATAAATCGACGATAATAACACGCAAATCCAAGGAAGGAACGAATTTCAGATGAAGAATTAGGTGCAATCCAGTGCTTGACAGCTTCAATCTTTGCGGGATCAACATGAATACCTTTTTCATTGACGACGTGACCAAGGAATTGAACTTCTTTTAGCCAAAATTCACACTTGGAGAATTTGGCGTAAAGTTGTCTAGTGCGTAAGAGTTCGAGGATAAGATGCAAGTGACGCTCATGTTCTTCTTGTGTCTTAGAATAGATCAGTATACGTCGATGAAAACGATCATGAAACAGTCCAAGTAACGCTTTCACACTCGGTTCATCAAAGTCCATGAAGACCACAGGTGCGTTGGTAAACCAAAATGTGACACCTGTGTCACTTCAACCATCATACAAATACCAAACCAATGAAATATTGTGTTTCATACTTGGGGTTTGTATAAATATGTGTATCGTTTGCACATATCAATTCTTGTTTGATTTCAAGCTTTAAATCGCTTTCTGGAAGGTTATACGCAATCTAATGCGTAAATACAACCAGTTTAATGCAACAAACACTCCAGAATAGTGAAACAGGCTTAACATACCTTAAATAACCTTTACATAACTTAGAAATAAGTTTTGGAAGGTTTGGTGTGGCGAAATCAAGTTTATTCACTCACAGGGACTAATTGCGTCAACTTGCAAAACTCTACCGATTCGTAAGGCAACGTACAATCCGGAACATGATAATAAGCTAAACATACCATAAATAACATAAACATAGCTTAGAAATAAGCTTTGAGTGGTTCGGTGTGTGAAAATATGCTTATTTGATCTTACAGGGACTAAAAGTGTAAAAAACGACGTAAGTTTGCATTTTTGCGCATATCTTACGTTCTGACCACATCTGGACATCCAAAATTTTTGTACACACTAAAATATTTTTATTTTAGTGATCGGCATGCAAAAATACCTTTCGTCTCTTAGTTTGGATCGTTTTCGCGTCCGTTTGAGTTTCGTCGTAATTTGACAAATAACGCGACCGTACGACCAAACGAGCCGACATCCGAGAGTTTTCCGAGCACATTTTGAGTCCTCTAAACTTTAATGACCTTTTAGAGGCTTGAAAATGGCTTAACGGGTGTTAAAAGTGCTTGAAATGGGCTTAAACAAGTGCAGGGACCTGAACTGTTAAACTTGAAACTGTTGCTGAACTGTGAGGACCAGGCGGGCCGCGTAAGCCTGGCCTCTCCTCTTACGCGGGCCGTGTGAGCATGCCAGTGACCAGAAACTTGTTTTCAGCAACTGTTTGATACTTCAGGGGCTGTTATGGTAATTCTTTTGTGCGATGGGCAAGTTTAAGTGATCACCAAGGTTACTAATCATCTCCTAACACATGTATGGTTGAGATCGTTGCTTGTTGGCCACATAAAAACATGGAATGATCTTGTTAATTCACAACAAGTATAAATAGCTAGCCATTTAACTCATTTTCACTCACACTTGGTCTAAAATTCTCTAAGTTGGAGTTCTATAACTTCATACCTGAGAATTTATAAGATCAAGTTCAAGCAAGGACCTTTTGTAAGCTTCCTTCATTCTTTTATTGCTTTCCTAGCATGAAAGTCAAAGAGTGTTTGACTTTCATCTTTGACCAGTCAATGGTCAACACGAAGTTCCTTTGAACTTCGCAACGTGAGCATAATCACGATGGTTATAGTCCCTAGTGACTATACCTACTGATTACCACGTTGACTAGGCATAGTGACGAGTCGTAGTTTCGGTCAAAATGCGCATTTACGCGTATTTTGCAACCAAACTACTCTTGGTATCAAAACACTTTGTTTTGATATCAAAACCTGTTTCTAAATTAGTTAAGCATGTTTTAACATGCTTAGCTCGTCACTTTTAGTTTAGTGCTTGTTTAAGAGTCGTAAGTCAAGCAGTCTAAACCACCGCTTAGACTTTCGAACTCGACCCGTTTGGTCGATCATTAGGATCCGACCAAGCATGATTAGTGACCATAGTTGCATAGGGAATAACCTTCTGAGGTTATACCTTATGGTCACGTAGTTTAAGTAGTTATATGATAGATAGTTTATATGCCTAGGGTAAATGACCAAAATGCCCTTTTTATGTATAATTGGATTTTAAGCATATGAAACTTAACTTTTGTCACCTAAACTGATTATGCAACATAATTAAACATGTTTAGGCATATAATACTTGTCATAGGACTAGTTAGACGTAAGCTACCTAAACGGGTCGTAACGGGTCGAAAGCACTTAGTTTAGGTTCCAATTTAGAATGTAGGCTTTGTTAAACCATACTGTGACACCTGTGTCACTCCAACCATCAATCAAATGCCAAACCAATGAAATATTGTATTTCATACTTGGGATTTGTAAAAATATGTGTATCGTTTGCACATATCGACTCTTGTTCGATTTCAAGCTTTAAATCGCTTTCTGGAGGGTTATACGCGCTCTGATGTGTAGATATAACCAGTTTAATCCAACGAACACTCCGGAATAGTGACATATACTTAACATACCTTAAATAACCTTTACATAACTTAGAAATAAGTTTTGAAGGCTTTGGTATGGCAAAATCAAGTTAAATCGCTTACAGGGACTAAAGTTGACAAACTGCGAAAGTATGTCAATTTGAACTGTAACAGACCTTCCGGAACATGACCATAAGTTAAACATGCCATAAATATCCTTTACATAGCTTAGAAATAGGCTTTGAGGGGTTCGGTGTGCTAAAATAAACTTTTGGGTCATTCAGGGACTAAAAGTGTCAAAAAGTGCACAAGTTTGCATTTTCGCGCATAACCTACGTTCTGAATACATCCGGACATCCAAAAATTTATGTAAGCACTATAATATTTTATTTTAGTGTTTGGCATGAGAAAAATCCATTCGTTTCGTCATTTGGATCGTTTTTCGCGCTTATGCGCATTCCGTCGTAATTAAGCGAACATCGCGTTCGTACGGCCAAACGAACCAACATCCGACATATTTTTGAGTATGTTTCATGTCCACAATGTTTAGACATCATGTTAGGGCCTTAAAGTTGGCTTAACGGGCCTTAAACATGTCGGAAATGGCTTAAACACATAACAGGGACTGAAACTGCAACATTTGAAACTTGTTTTCTGATCTGAAGAGCTAGGCGGCCCGCGTGAGCCCAAGCTTAAATCTTAGGCAGCCCACGTCAGCCTCTCTCATCAGATTAGATCAAACAGTCAGCAGTTTCCAGCTGTTTGATCCTCACCCACACATTCTCAACTGCACATTCAGCTCATTAGGACCATTTTTAAGTTACCACAACTTTCTGACAAGTGTACGCACAAGATACGAGCACGGTTTCCATGAAACGATCTTAACGGTTACCCGAAAACTATATATACCCCACCCCCCATTGCTTCAAAACCCACTAGAATCTGATCTAAGTGACTCTAAGTTGGAACCATTGTTTCATACCTGAGTTATTGTGATCTAGATTAGCATTCGGGGACCCTTCGTAAGTATTCTTTCGTTCTTTTCTTTATTTTATTGCTTTTCGAGTCCGAAAGTCAAACTTTGTTTGACTTTCAGCGTTGACCAGCTTATGGTCAATGCGAAGTTCGTTTGAACTTCGCAACGTGATTGTAATCACGATGGTTATAGTCCCTTGGGACTATGCCTACTGATTACCACGTTGTCTAGGGTCGTAAGGGTAAGCGATCTGATAAATCGCTTATACCTTCGAACCCGACCCAATTTGGTCGATCATTAGGATCCGACCAAATACATTAGGTGACCATAGTGTATAGGGAATAACCTTCCGAGGTTATACCTTATGGTCTCGTTTAAGTAGTTGTATGATAGGTAGTTTATATGCCTTAGGTAAATTACCAGAATACCCTTTTCATGTATAATTGGTAATTTAGCATATGTAACCTAAACTTTTGTCACATAACTGATTATGTAACATGTTTAGGCATATAACACTTGTCATAGGACTAGTTAGGCGGTCCGAACGCGTTTCACGCGAACGACGCGTTAAAGTAGCATAAGCTACCTAAACGGGTCGTAATGGGTCGAAAGCTATTAGGTTAGGTTTCATTTAGTATGTAGGCTTTGTTAAACCATATGACACGAGTCTCTATACTCGTTTGGTTTACGAACCCTCATTCTATCCAATCATCCGATTTAGGTCCGGTTATTAACATAGTTACCTATATTAGGTGCCGTTTGATATCCGTGATCTCTAGCATTGTTTGGTTGTTACTCAAGGACTACTAAGCAATCTCAAGTGAGTACATAGACCCCTCTTTTACTGTTTTCCAAACGTTTTGGGGTGGAACACATGTGCCTACTTGTTACTTTCATGCTTTCCTGTTTCCACATCATATACCTGCTATATTCGTTAGTACATTATAGTACATGATTTTATTACGTCTTATGCTAGGTGTGCCCATTGTGTGCATTACTTAGTACATCATTTTACATTACATTACTTGCTACGTATGTCTATTGTTGTATACGTAGTACAGGTCACATGCTACGTATGTCTATTGTTGTATATGTAGTACAGGTCACATGCTACGTATGTCTATTGTTGTATACGTAGTACAGGTCACATGCTACGTATGTCTATTGTTGTATACGTAGTAAAGGTCACATGTTAAGTATGTCTATTGTTGCATACTTAGTACATTTGTTATTCATCACATGCTTACATTTTGGATACATATTACATGATTTACATCAGACATGAACATTTTACTTTGGTAGTTTGGTTTGAATAAGTGATTAAGTAACGAGGCGTGTGTAATATGATACAAGCTTGGTGGATACGCCGCTGGTACTTCCTATATATAAGTGTTTGTATGGTATTACATGTCGTAGCGTTATTTGAATCATTTCAGTTTGAGACATATAACATTTTATACAAATAACATACTTTTCACAAGACATTGATTTATAAACAACTTATTTTATACAAACACATTTTACATGGTTATTCATTTAACCTTACATTTATTTATACATATCATCTGATCTTATCGTTTTTCAAATGATTTACAAGACAAAGCAAATTACAAGGTTCATGACTAAACATTTTCTCAAACATAAGTCATGAATTCTATTTTCACAAAACCTATGTATCTCACAGGCATTTTTATGCTGACGTACCTATTTTCACATGTGTTTTTCAGGAGCTGTTGCATAAGATGATCAAGATACACATAGGCAGACTTGGGCTTTAGTGACAATAAAAGATGCAAGACTAGTTAATTATGTTGTATTTCTTTGTTTGTTAAGACATTGTAACACTTTTAATCAATAAAACGAAACTTCAATTGCCATGGATTTGAAACAATTAATTCTGTTACAACACTCCCCGACATTTCCGCCACGTTTTGTATGTTCTACGTGGTCGGGGTGTGACAGAAAAGATGGTATCAGAGCCAATGGTTATAGGGAATTAGGTTATTAGTAATGCTTTGACCTAGTCTATAACCTTTCTAGGACCCTTACGCGAGTTTACTTGCGTTTAGTCATAAAACAATACCGTCACCTATCCTTAGGCGACGACCACAACAAGAACATAGATTTCAAAACCGCTTTGAAAACTAATCATCTGTTCTAGGATGATTGATTACTAGATTTTGAACCCTCTATTGTAAGGTTTTGAACTCTCTATTATAAGGTTTTGAACCCTTTGAGTTTTCAAAATCTCGTCAAGGTTTTGGGTTTTGAATAATGTGAACACGTGCAAACTGGAAGGGTGAATGCCTGTATTCTGGGTTTTCTGTCTAGGCAAGCACTTCGTATACATCTCATCAGACGCGAGACCAGTTGTGCTTACCTGGGAATTCTTGGGATGAGTGTTCACTTATAGGCGAGCATGTCTTCGAGATACATTATTTTTGACCCATTTACTTTGATTAATCACTGTGTGTCATTTGTTGCTTTGTAGTAACAAACAAATGACCACTATCCTTGCTTTCAACAGATTTGTTCATCTCATTCTTTTCGTCTAATTCTCTCACTCGTTTCCTTTCATGTTTCCTCTTTTAGAATGCCTCCACGACGTGAAAATCCGATACCTATTGATGAGCTGGCAGCTATCATTACACAGCAAATGACTGCTGCAATCCCGAACGTCGTTGCTCAATGTTACCAAGCTATCAACAACAATAATGCCCTCTGCAGCTTCAAGACGTTCAACTCGGCCAAGCCATCAAAGTTTTCTGGGTCTCAAGGAGCGACTGCACTTCTGCAATGGTTCGAGAGTCTAGAGAGCACCTTCAGGCATGTTCAATGTCCAAACGAGCGAAAGGTAGATTTCGCATCTAGTGTCTTTGAGAAACGAGCTTTGACGTGGTGGAACGGTGTGGTGAGAGATAGGGGTGCCGAAGTGGCACTGGCCCAAACTTGGGAAGAACTTAGAGCACTGATGATGAAGGAATTCTGTCCTCGTCACGAGATCAGGGCCTTGGAAAGGGAATTCGATGATCTTAAGCAAGACAGCGGTGAACATCGAGCATACACTGATCGATATGAGGAGCTGAGCCTGTTGTGTCCTACCATGGTTACGCTTTGGATAAGGCGATCGAGAAATACATTGATGGTCTCCCTGACTCAGTTCAGGACATTGTTACTGGTAGTAACCCCATTACGGTTAGGCAGGCCATTGAGTTATCTGCAACCTTGACTGAATCTCAGATCAGAAAGCATAAGCTTTTTCGAAAGGGTGACAAGAAGCCAATCGAGGAATCAAAGACCATGGATGAACAGTCTGGATCCCTTGAGCGGTCAAAGAAGCGAAAGGCTTCTCAGAACTTCGCCATGGTTACTCACAATGATCAAGCCGTCCCCAAACAACCAGCTCAACCCCGTGCTAGGAAGCCATACAATGGAACTTCACCTTTGTGCAACAAATGTAACCTTTATCATCATGCTATGGTGAAGTGACGCGAATGCCAAATTTGTGGACGTAAAGGTCATACAGCAAAAGTTTGCGTAGCAGCAGTTGCACCAAATCAAGCTAACAACAAACCTGCTCGAGCTCGCTTTCCACCAGGTTCTTGCTACAAGTGTGGCGAGATGGGACATTTCCGAAGAAATTGCCCAAAGCGTGCTAATGCTAATAGCACAGAGATGAGCATCTGACCGACTAGAAGACAACACCTTTTAGAAATAATCATGTCTTATGTATTATTTTCTTTTGTTGTCAAGGTCCATGAAACAGTTGTTAACATTGTTTATAAATAAATCTTTTATTTACATTGCAATGTATTTATGTGGTTGTATGCATAAACAACATATCCCTTACAATACCGACAATCAAGGAATCGTATTCCTTGAAAAGCAAACTACCCCCAAAATTTTTCCATTTTACAATCTCTTGCGTTTTCCACAAAGATCCTAAGTACCCGTTTCTTCTAAGGAAACGAAGTACAAGGTGCAAGTAATAATTCAGTACGAATACCCCAAGTACCACTATAAATTCTTAATAGGGTACCCAAGGGTATTTCCGTATGTCCTAAATTATTGTGTACCTTAATTCGAATATTGCGTTCTCCTGAAAACGAAAATCGAATTTTTGGTAGATCATCCTATCTTCATGGATGGATTCTTGAAATGATTAAAGTGCCAAATGAAATCCACGAATTGGATTCTTGGTGTACTTTAAGTATCCGCGTCCAAAGATAACAAATCAATAACCAAGTTAAACAACTATGTGATTATGTGCTTATGTGTTTCCTTTTATGTTTTTGGTGTAATCCAAGTTTTGTTATCCAAATCCTCGTAGAATCTTCCATATCTTCGTATAAGGGATTCATAGTAGGATATCCAAAGGTACTATATTAAATCCTCAATGGGCTTTTACGTAATAGTAAAGACCCTTGGATTATATTGTACTATTCCATAATTAGACCCCTAGTGAGGTCTAGTTAAACAGATTAATCCAAAAATCTGGTTAGGAATATCATGTGATGAGATAGCTGAAAGGACTCCTTGGTGGCTTAATTAAAAGGACCTTATGGTAGTCTAGTCACACTCATCACAGGTTTGATTTTTCCTCCCCTTCACATTACAAGATAAACTGTGCAGACTATGCAAGGAATTACGTAATTATGGATGCATACATAATTATGGAATTCAGTGCACAGAAACCACAGCAAGTTTTGTCG
Source organism: Helianthus tuberosus (assembly GCA_030545235.1). Classification (NCBI taxonomy): domain Eukaryota; kingdom Viridiplantae; phylum Streptophyta; class Magnoliopsida; order Asterales; family Asteraceae; genus Helianthus; species Helianthus tuberosus. Next base: position 29,861 of record JARYGA010058451.1, read on the forward strand.
TGTATCTAGAGTTAACCCTATTCATTTTCGGTTCTGAAGAAGTTGTGGAAAATGACTCATTTCGTTCATTTTCGGTTCTGAAGAAGTTGTGGAAAATGACTCATTTCGTTCATTTTCGGTTCTGAAGAAGTTGTGGAAAATGACTCATTTCGTTCATTTTCGGTTCTGAAGAAGTTGTGGAAAATGACTCATTTCGTTCATTTTCGGTTCTGAAGAAGTTGTGGAAAATGACTCATTTCGTTCATTTTCGGTTCTGTTTCATTTTCGGTTCTGAAGAAGTTGTGGAAAATGACTCATTTCGTTCATTTTCGGTTCTGAAGAAGATGTGGAAAATGACTCATTTCGTTCATTTTCGGTTCTGAAGAAGTTGTGGAAAATGACTCATTTCGTTCATTTTTGGTTCTGAAGAATGTTCGTTAAGGAAAGGTCAGGATTATGCCTTTCATATCTCTGGTGGTTATTTGACACAAAGCCACAGATAGACTCCTACGAATGAATTTCGTGACGAAATTTCCTAAAGTAGGGGAGACTGTGACACCTGTGTCACTCCAACCATCAATCAAATGCCAAACCAATGAAATATTGTATTTCATACTTGGGATTTGTAAAAATATGTGTATCGTTTGCACATATCGACTCTTGTTCGATTTCAAGCTTTAAATCGCTTTCTGGAGGGTTATACGCGCTCTGATGTGTAGATATAACCAGTTTAATCCAACGAACACTCCGGAATAGTGACATATACTTAACATACCTTAAATAACCTTTACATAACTTAGAAATAAGTTTTGAAGGCTTTGGTATGGCAAAATCAAGTTAAATCGCTTACAGGGACTAAAGTTGACAAACTACGAAAGTATGTCAATTTGAACTGTAACAGACCTTCCGGAACATGACCATAAGTTAAACATGCCATAAATATCCTTTACATAGCTTAGAAATAGGCTTTGAGGGGTTCGGTGTGCTAAAATAAACTTTTGGGTCATTCAGGGACTAAAAGTGTCAAAAAGTGCACAAGTTTGCATTTTCGCGCATAACCTACGTTCTGAATACATCCGGACGTCCAAAAATTTATGTAAGCACTATAATATTTTATTTTAGTGTTTGGCATGAGAAAAATCCATTCGTTTCGTCATTTGGATCGTTTTTCGCGCTTATGCGCATTCCGTCGTAATTAAGCGAACATCGCGTTCGTACGGCCAAACGAACCAACATCCGACATATTTTTGAGCATGTTTCATGTCCACAATGTTTAGACATCATGTTAGGGCCTTAAAGTTGGCTTAACGGGCCTTAAACATGTCGGAAATGGCTTAAACACATAACAGGGACTGAAACTGCAACATTTGAAACTTGTTTTCTGATCTGAAGAGCTAGGCGGCCCGCGTGAGCCCAAGCTTAAATCTTAGGCGGCCCGCGTCAGCCTCTCTGATCAGATTAGATCGAACAGTCAGCAGTTTCCAGCTGTTTGATCCTCACCCACACATTCTCAACTGCACATTCAGCTCATTAGGACCATTTTTAAGTTACCACAACTTTCTGACAAGTGTACGCACAAGATACGAGCACGGTTTCCATGAAACGATCTTAACGGTTACCCGAAAACTATATATACCCCACCCCCCATTGCTTCAAAACCCACTAGAATCTGATCTAAGTGACTCTAAGTTGGAACCATTGTTTCATACCTGAGTTATTGTGATCTAGATTAGCATTCGGGGACCCTTCGTAAGTATTCTTTCGTTCTTTTCTTTATTTTATTGCTTTTCGAGTCCGAAAGTCAAACTTTGTTTGACTTTCAGCGTTGACCAGCTTATGGTCAATGCGAAGTTCGTTTGAACTTCGCAACGTGATTGTAATCACGATGGTTATAGTCCCTTGGGACTATGCCTACTGATTACCACGTTGTCTAGGGTCGTAAGGGTAAGCGATCTGATAAATCGCTTATACCTTCGAACCCGACCCAGTTTGGTCGATCATTAGGATCCGACCAAATACATTAGGTGACCTTAGTGTATAGGGAATAACCTTCCGAGGTTATACCTTATGGTCTCGTTTAAGTAGTTGTATGATAGGTAGTTTATATGCCTTAGGTAAATTACCAGAATACCCTTTTCATGTATAATTGGTAATTTAGCATATGTAACCAAAACTTTTGTCACATAACTGATTATGTAACATGTTTAGGCATATAACACTTGTCATAGGACTAGTTAGGCGGTCCGAACGCGTTTCACGCGAACGACGCGTTAAAGTAGCATAAGCTACCTAAACGGGTCGTAATGGGTCGAAAGCTATTAGGTTAGGTTTCATTTAGTATGTAGGCTTTGTTAAACCATATGACACGAGTCTCTATACTCGTTTGGTTTACGAACCCTCATTCTATCCAATCATCCGATTTAGGTCCGGTTATTAACATAGTTACCTATATTAGGTGCCGTTTGATATCCGTGATCTCTAGCATTGTTTGGTTGTTACTCAAGGACTACTAAGCAATCTCAAGTGAGTACATAGACCCCTCTTTTACTGTTTTCCAAACGTTTTGGGGTGGAACACATGTGCCTACTTGTTACTTTCATGCTTTCTTGTTTCCACATCATATACCTGCTATATTCGTTAGTACATTATAGTACATGATTTTATTACATCTTATGCTAGGTGTGCCCATTGTGTGCATTACTTAGTACATCGTTTTACATTACATTACTTGCTACGTATGTCTATTGTTGTATACGTAGTACAGGTCACATGCTACGTATGTCTATTGTTGTATACGTAGTACAGGTCACATGCTACGTTTGTCTATTGTTGTATACGTAGTACAGGTCACATGCTACGTATGTCTATTGTTGTATAGGTAGTACAGGTCACATGTTAAGTATGTCTATTGTTGCATACTTAGTACATTTTTTATTCATCACATGCTTACATTTTGGATACATATTACATGATTTACATCAGACATGAACATTTTACTTTGGTAGTTTGGTTTGAATAAGTGATTAAGTAACGAGGCGTGTGTAATATGATACAAGCATGGTGGATACGCCGCTGGTACTTCCTATATATAAGTGTTTGTATGGTATTACATGTCGTAGCGTTATTTGAATCATTTCAGTTTGAGACATATAACATTTTATACAAATAACATACTTTTCACAAGACATTGATTTATAAACAACTTATTTTATACAAACACATTTTACATGGTTATTCATTTAACCTTACATTTATTTATACATATCATCTGATCTTATCGTTTTTCAAATGATTTACAAGACAAAGCAAATTACAAGGTTCATGACTAAACATTTTCTCAAACATAAGTCATGAATTCTATTTTCACAAAACCTATGTATCTCACAGGCATTTTTATGCTGACGTACCTATTTTCACATGTGTTTTTCAGGAGCTGTTGCATAAGATGATCAAGATACACATAGGCAGACTTGGGCTTTAGTGACAATAAAAGATGCAAGACTAGTTAATTATGTTGTATTTCTTTGTTTGTTAAGACATTGTAACACTTTTAATCAATAAAACGAAACTTCAATTGCCATGGATTTGAAACAATTAATTCTGTTACAACACTCCCCGACATTTCCGCCACGTTTTGTGTGTTCTACGTGGTCGGGGTGTGACACATACCACATGAGTTCCAACACTCAATTGGTTTACAAGACCTCATTATGTCCGATCTTCCGACTTAGGTCCGGTTTATTTACATAGTTACCTATATTAGGTGTCGTTTGACTCCGTACTCCCTCTAGCTTTGCTTGGTTGTTGTTCAAGACTTCTAAGCACCCTCAAGTGAGTACATAGTCCCCTCTTTTACTGTTTTCAATGTTTTGGGGTGAAGCATGTTTACCTATTTGTTATGTTTATGATTTCAAAGTATAATTGATTATACATATTAGTACTTATCTTTTGACAAACTGAATGATTATTTATGGTTTAAACACCGATTTTTCAAAGATTATAAAATTAATTGTTGAATTGTACTTATTTATGTTCACAAGACCGATTGGTAGTATGATATAGCGCTATAGGACTAGACACCCCATTCCTGTTGTCATGGAATGTCAGAAACCAATATTCTATCCAAATAGGGATTGCCTTCGTGGTATCTCTATAGTCTCAATTGGTGTAGTTTGATGCACTAAGGTCTGATTGAATCCTTAAATCACATTATTGTATATTTGGTTATACTCCCAAAAGTATACTTTGATATACTCTCATATGTGATATTGTACAAAACCAACATATAATTTGATAATCATTAAAACATAGTTTGATATGTTATTTATAAAACCAAAACATATTTTAATATGTTGTTTATAAAACCAAAACATAGTTTAATATGTTATTATTAAAACCAAAGTATACTTTTGATATACTACCGGAAATTATTATTTTGACAACTAAAGTATATTTAATATACTATTTGTTTAATCATTTTGGAACTGAAATATATTTTAATATATTACTTATTCGACTTTCTTAAAACCAAAGTATATTTTTATATATACTACAAACCTTTTTATCAAAACATTATTTTACAAACTCATTTTACTTAATTATTTATTTATGCATCTTTCTTTTATATCATCTGTTTTCTTATCACTTGTTTATAAAAGAAAACATTTTTTTAAGGATTCATGACTATTTTTTTAAAACATTCTTTTAAAACTTACAAGTCATGAATCCTAATTCAATAAAACCTATGTATCTCACAGGCATTTTTATGCTGACGTACCTATTTTTACACATGTTTCAGGTTCTGCTATGTGATGATTGTTGATGCATGACACACATAGGATGGACTCGTGCCTTAGCGACTTTAAAACTTGAAAGATAATAATTGTATTTATTTGATTTGTAAGAAACAATGAGTTCATTAATTTAATAAAACAAAATCATTTGATCCATGGTTGTGAAACAATGATTCTGTTACAACACTCCCCGACGTTTCCGCCACGTTTTGTTGTTTTACGTGGTCGGGGTGTGACAGAAAAGTTGGTATCAGAGCCAATGGTTATAGGGAATTAGGTTATTAGTAATGCTTTGACCTAGACTATAACCTTCCTAGGACCCTAACACAAGTTATCTTGTGTTTAGTTTTAAAACAATACCGTCGCCTATCCTTAGGTGGCAATCACAATAAGAATACAAAATACGAATCCGCTTTGAAAACCATTCATCTATTCTAGGATGATTGATTACTAGGTTTTCAAAATCTCGTCAAAGTTTGGGTCTAAATAATGTGAACACATGCAAACTGAAAGGGTGAATACCTGTACCCTGAGTTTTCTGTCTAAGGCTAGAGTGTTCGTACAAATCCGCAGTAACAGACCAGTCACTCTTACCTGGGAACTCTTGGGGTGAGTGTTCACTTATAGGCGAGCATGTCTTCGGTGATACATTATATTGATCCATTTACTTTGATTAGTCACCGTCTCATTTGTTTGCCTTAGGTAACAAACAAATGATCGCAATTTCTATGCATTGTCATTCTGATTTTGATTATCCGATATCATTTCACTTGTTTCCTCCCATATCTTTCGTTATCTTCATGATGCCTCTTCATCGCAACAACAATGTCCGGACTAGGTACTACAATCGCTCAACAAATAGGCGTCGTATCCCGGAGGACTGTTGATTTAGCTATCACCATGACTCGCCTCAGGGATGAAGCCATACAAGGGAACTGCTCCTTGGTGTGATCGATATAACCGTCATCATCCGAATCAGATACCCTGTTTCAAATGTACCCACTGTGGACGATGGGGACATTTGATTAACATGTGCCGCTTTGCAATCCAAAGCAAAGCTGTTGCAAATCCTGCTGCTGCTCAAACCTCCAAATTCTGCTTCATATGTCGCCTTGGCATATCTAGTACCTCAACCTTATGAACTCTCTACCTTGTGTATCGACTTAAGCACGCCTAGTGCAAGGTGTCGAAACGCCTCTCGTTACACAAATTCCAAAATCCATATAGGATCTTTTTATCTTCATAATTAGATCCTTGTGGATGATGATCGTTCAAATCGGAGCCCTTAATTGAATTATTCGTATGCCTTAATACGTACATTACAATTCAATAAGGACAAATCCGAGTTCCTATTAAGGTCTTCCTATCTTCATAGTTAGATTCTTGAAAATATTTAAAGTGCCAAACGGAATTCCTGGATTGGATTCCTAGTGTGCTTTGAATACTCGTGTGCTCAATTAACAAGAAAATCAACAAAATGAAAATCAAGTTAATAAATTATGTGATTATGTGCTTATGTGTTTTCTTCTATGTTTCGTGTTTTTTTGTGATTCATCCAAATCCTCATAGAATCTTCCATATCTCTATATGAGGGATTCATAGTAAGATATCAAAAGGTACTATCTTAAATCCTTAATGGACTTCTACGTCGTAGTTAAGTCCCTTGGATTATAAAGTACTATTCTATAATTGGACCCCTTGAGTGGTCTGGTTAAACAGATTGATTCAAAAATTTGGATAGGAATATCATGTGATGATATAATTGAAAAGATCCCTTAAGTGGTCTATTTAAGGATATCGTACGACGGTCTAGTTAAGAAGATCATGTGTTGATCTAGTTAAAAAGATTGTTCATTGATCTAATTAAAAATATCCTTTGGTGGTCTAGTCAAGTCACTTCATGTTTATCCGATTGATATTTTTCCCCTACACATTATGAAATGAACTGTGCGGACTGTGCAAGGAATTACGTAATTATGGATGCATACATAATTATGGAATTCAGTGCACAGAAACCACTGCAAGTTTTGTTATGTGTTAAGACCTATAGTGATGAGAATAACGAAGCGGGAACAATGTAAAAAGGGGCATGGTGGATACGCCGCTGGTACTTCCTATATATAAGTGTTCCTTATTACATTGCGAACGTAGCATTATTTAAGTTACTAGAAGTCATGGACCTTGACAAATGTCATTTTATCTTACACTCTCCAAATTCTGATTTCAAGCACACACAAGTTTCCTATCATAAGTCTTCATAAGAAACATTCTTCTGTCCATGGTTCGAAACTCCATGTTTTGTTACTACAAGGACTTCACTTTGAGAGTTGACAATTTCGCTAAGAATCCTGACATGGCCTAGAGTTTTACTTAGGGTTCGAGGGATTCATTTGAAAGCGAAACCATCACGGTTGTCTTCACAATTTTCCTCTAAAATTAAATTTCGGGACGAAATTTCCTAAAGTAGGAGAGACTGTGACACCTGTGTCACTTCAACCATCATACAAATACCAAACCAATGAAATATTGTGTTTCATACTTGGGGTTTGTATAAATATGTGTATCGTTTGCACATATCAATTCTTGTTTGATTTCGAGCTTTAAATCGCTTTCTGGAAGGTTATACGCAATCTAATGTGTAAATACAACTAGTTTAATGCAACAAACACTCCAGAATAGTGAAACAGGCTTAACATACCTTAAATAACCTTTACATAACTTAGAAATAAGTTTTGGAAGGTTTGGTGCGGCGAAATCAAGTTTATTCACTCACATGGACTAATTGTATCAACTTGCAAAAGTCTGCCAATTCGTAAGGAAACGTACAATATGGAACATGATCATAAGCTAAACATACCATAAATAACCTAAACATAGCTTAGAAATAAGCTTTGAGTGGTTTGGTGTGCGAAAATATGCTTATTTGATCTTACAGGGACTAAAAGTGTCAAAAACGGCGTAAGTTTGCATTTTCGCGCATATCTTACGTTCTGACCACATCTGGACATCCAAAATTTTTGTACACAATAAAATATTTTTATTTTAGTGATCGGCATGCAAAAATACCGTTCGTCGCTTAATTTGGATCGTTTTCGCGTCCGTTTGAGTTTCGTCGTAATTTGACAAATAACGCGACCGTACGACCAAACGAGCCGACATCTGAGAGTTTTCCGAGCACATTTTGAGTCCTCTAAACTTTAATGACATTTTAGAGGCTTGAAAATGGCTTAACGGGTGTTAAAAGTGCTTGAAATGGGCTTAAACAAGTGCAGGGACCTGAACTGTCAAACTTGAAACTGTTGCTGAACTGTGAGGACCAGGCGGGCCGCGTAAGCCTGGCCTCTCCTCTTACGCGGGCCGTTGGAGCATGCCAGTGACCAGAAACTTGTTTTCAGCAACTGTTTGATACTTCAGGGGCTGTTATGGTAATTCTTTTGTGTGATGGGAAAGTTTAAGTGATCACCAAGGTTACTAATCATCTCCTAACACATGTATGGTTGAGATCTTTGCTTGTTGGCCACACAAAAACATGGCATGATCTTGTTAATTCACAACAAGTATAAATAGCAAGCCATTTCACTCATTTTCACTCACACTTGGTCTAAAATTCTCTAAGTTGGAGTTCTATAACTTCATACCTGAGAATTTATAAGATCAAGTTCAAGCAAGGACCTTTTGTAAGCTTCCTTCATTATTTTATTGCTTTCCTAGCATGAAAGTCAAACAGTGTTTGAATTTCAGCTTTGACCAGTCAATGGTCAACACGAAGTTCCTTTGAACTTCGCAACGTGAGCATAATCACGATGGTTATAGTCCCTAGTGACTATACCTACTGATTACCACGTTGACTAGGCATAGTGACGAGTCGTAGTTTCGGTCAAAATGCGCATTTACGCGTATTTTGCATCCAAACTACTCTTGGTATCAAAACACTTTGTTTTGATATCAAAACCTGTTTCTAAATTAGTTAAGCATGTTTTAACATGCTTAGATCGTCACTTTTAGTTTAGTGCTTGTTTAAGAGTCGTAAGTCAAGCGGTCTAAACCACCGCTTAGACTTTCGAACTCGACCTGTTTGGTCGATCATTAGGATCTGACCAAGCATGATTAGTGACCATAGTTGCATAGGGAATAACCTTCCGAGGTTATACCTTATGGTCACGTAGTTTAAGTAGTTATATGATAGGTAGTTTATATGCCTAGGGTAAATGACCAAAATGCCCTTTTTATGTATAATTGGATTTTAAGCATATGTAACTTAACTTTTGTCACCTAAGCTGATTATGCAACATAATTAAACATGTTTAGGCATATAATACTTGTCAAAGGACTAGTTAGACGTCTCAAACGCGCTTTTGCGCGCACGACGCGTTAAAGTAGCGTAAGCTACCTAAACGGGTCGTAACGGGTCGAAAGCACTTAGTTTAGGTTCCAATTTAGAATGTAGGCTTTGTTAAACCATACCACATGAGTTCCAACACTCAATTGGTTTACAAGACCTCATTCTGTCCGATCTTCCGACTTAGGTCCGGTTTATTTACATAGTTACCTATATTAGGTGTCGTTTGACTCCGTACTCCCTCTAGCTTTGCTTGGTTGTTGTTCAGGACTTCTAAGCACCCTCAAGTGAGTACATAGTCCCCTCTTTTACTGTTTTCAATGTTTTGGGGTGAAGCTTGTGTACCTATTTATTATGTTTATGATTTCAAAGTATAATTGATTATACATATTAGTTCTTATCTTTTGACAAACTGAATGATTACTTATGGTTTAAACACCCATTTTTCAAAGATTATAAAATTAATTGTTGAATTGTACTTATTTATGTTCACAAGACCGATTGGTAGTATGATATAGCGCTATAGGACTAGACACCCCATTCCTGTTGTCATGGAATGTCAGAAACCAATATTCTATCCAAATAGGGATTGCCTTCGTGGTATCTCTATAGTCTCAATTGGTGTAGTTTGATGCACTAAGGTCTGATTGAATTCTTAAATCACATTATTGTATATTTGGTTATACTCCCAAAAGTATACTTTGATATACTCTCATATGTGATATTGTACAAAACCAACATATAATTTGATAATCATTAAAACATAGTTTGATATGTTATTTATAAAACCAAAGCATATTTTAATATGTTGTTTATAAAACCAAAACATAGTTTAATATGTTATTATTAAAACCAAAGTATACTTTTGATATACTACCGGAAATTATTATTTTGACAACTAAAGTATATTTAATATACTATCTGTTTAATCATTTTGGAACTGAAATATATTTTAATATATTACTTATTCGACTTTCTTAAAACCAAAGTATATTTTTATATATACTACAAACCTTTTTATCAAAACATTATTTTACAAACTCATTTTACTTAATTATTTATTTATGCATCTTTCTTTTATATCATCTGTTTTCTTATCACTTGTTTATAAAAGAAAACATTTTTTAAGGATTCATGACTATTTTTTTTTAAACATTCTTTTAAAACTTACAAGTCATGAATCCTAATTCAATAAAACGTATGTATCTCACAGGTATTTTTATGCTGACGTACCTATTTTTACACATGTTTCAGGTTCTGCTATGTGATGATTGTTGATGCATGACACACATAGGATGGACTCGTGCCTTAGCGACTTTAAAACGTGAAAGATAATAATTGTATTTATTTGATTTGTAAGAAACAATGAGTTCATTAATTTAATAAAACGAAATCATTTGATCCATGGTTGTGAAACAATGATTCTGTTACAACACTCCCCGACATTTCCCCCACGTTTTGTTGTTTTACGTGGTCTGGGTGTGACACAAAAGGCATAACCACAAACTCATAATGGTCGTATCGCCTACAAAAGGGGCTTTTAGGAATATCTTTTTTGAAGACTTGAAGTTGATGATAACTAGAACGAAGATCGATTTTTGAAAAACACGTCGCGCCTTGAAGTTGATTGAAGAGGTTGTCGATGCGAGGAAGAGGATAGCGGTTCTTAACAGTAAGCTTGTTAAGTTCACAATTGTCACACCCGCAAGTCAAACATTATTCACATACATTGCCAGGTGGGCTTTCATGCCCGATCACTAGTACATGATTTATAAATCCTGATGTCTCCCATCAAAACCCTGACGACTAGAACATCGAGGCCGGTGTGCTTTGCTCAACACAAATTCCCTACGGTTGTTGTATAACGAGATCCACATTCGTTCCATGAGGTGGCGAACATCGTCCGTCCTGCCAAAGGTTACTTCTCCATGCCCCGCATGGGTTCGACTTAAAAATTCTCTTCCTTCAGTTCTCCAGTTTGAACAGAGCGAGTCTGATCAGGTAGGTTAGAGTCGATAGTGAGTTGCAAAGCTCGTTCTCGTTCAGGTTTCACAGTCAAAACCATTCAAAAGTTCCATCCAGCGGTGTCACTACACGTTTTAGCTCTTCCGAAACAAAGGTACAAGGGAGGCCCTTGTAACACCTGTGTCACTTCAACCATCAAACAAATGCCAAACCAATGAAATATAGTATTTCATACTTGGGATTTGTAAAAATATGTGTATCGTTTACACATATCAATTCTTGTTCGATTTCAAGCTTTAAATCGCTTTCTGGAGGGTTATACACGCTCTGATGAGTAGATATAACCAGTTTAATCCAACGAACACTCCGGAATAGTGAAATAGGCTTAACATACCTTAAATAACCTTTACATAACTTAGATATAAGTTTTGGAAGGTTTGGTGTGGTGAAATCAAAGTTTAATCGCTTACAGGGACTAAAGTTGACAAACTGCGAAAGTATGCCAATTTGAACTGTAACAGACCTTCTGGAACATGACCATAAGTTAAACATACCATAAATATCCTTTACATAGCTTAGAAATAGGCTTTGAGGTGTTCGGTATGCTAAAATAAACTTTTGTGTCATTCAGGGACTAAAAGTGTCAAAAAGTGCACAAGTTTGCATTTTCGCGCATAACTTACGTTCTGAATACATCCGGACATCCAAAAATTTATGTAAGCATGACTACATTATATTTTAGTGTTCGCCATAAGAAAAATCCATTCGTCGCGTCATTTGGATCGTTTTTCGCGCTTATGCGCATTCCGTCGTAATTAAGCGAACATCGCGTTCGTACGACCAAACGAACCAACCTCCGGCATATTTTTGAGCATGTTTTGAGTTCCCTATACTTTAACTTCATTTTAGAGCCTTAAAATGAGGTTAACGGGGTTCAAACGCATCGAAAAAGGCCTTAAAACACCACAGGGACCATTTCTGCCAATTCTGAAACTTTTCTGATTCAGGGGGGGTGCTAGCGTAGCGCGAGCCCTATAGGCTTACCAGTCGCGCTACGCGACTGCCTATTCTGGGCAGAAAACATGCAGAAACTCAGTTTTTCGCATTCGGGACCAGATTCGATGTATTAGCCGTTGTTTAATTCACAACCACACATTCTAACTTGCTTAGTCAGCGGATAAGGATGGAATTTAGCTACCATGAGTTTCCGACAAGTGTACGGGTTGGATCATGGCACGTTTTCCATGAAACGATCCTAACGGTTCGGGTATTCCGATAAATACCCAACCCACACAACCTCATTTTGCACAAGAATTCTGATTTGAGAGCTCTAAGTTGAAACCATTGTTTCATACCTGAGTTCTTGGATCGGGATTAGCATTCGGGGACCCTTCGTAAGTATTCTTTCGTTCTTTTCCTTATTTTACTGCTTTTCGAGTCAGAAAGTCAAACTTTGTTTGACTTTCAGCGTTGACCAGTAATGGTCAATGCGAAGTTCGTTTGAACTTCGCAACGTGAGTGTAATCACGTTGGTCATAGTCCCTTGGGACTATGCCCACTGATTACCACGTTGTCTAGGGTCGTAGGGTAGGCGATCTAATAAATCGCCTATACCTTCGAACCCGACCCGGTTTGGTCGATCATTAGGATCCGACCAAATACTTTAGGTGACCATAGTAGGTAGGGAATAACCTTCCGAGGTTATACCCTATGGTCACATCATTTAAGTAGTTGTATGATAGGTAGTTTATATGCCTTAAGTAAATTACCAGAATACCCTTTTCATGTATAATTGGTAATTAAGCATATGTAACCTAAACTTTTGTCACATAACTGATTATGTAACATGTTTAGGCATATAACACTTGTCATAGGACTAGTTAGGCGGTCCGAACGCGTTTCACGCGAACGACGCGTTAAAGTAACATAAGCTACCTAAACGGGTCGTAATGGGTCGTAAACACTTAGGTTAAGTTTCATTTAGTATGTAGGCTTTGTTAAACCAAATGACACGAGTCTCTATACTCGTTTGGTTTACAAACCCTAATGCTACCCAATCTTCCGATTTAGGTCCGGTTAATTAACATAGTTACCTATATTAGGTGCCGTTTGATATCCGCGATCTCTAGCATTGTTTGGTTGTTACTCAAGGACTTCTGAGCAATCTCAAGTGAGTACATAGACCCCTCTTTTACTGTTTTCCAAACTGTTTTGGGGTGGAACACATGTGCCTACTTGTTACTTTCATGCTTTCCTGTTTTCACATCATATACCTGCTATGTTCGTTAGTACATTATAGTACATGATTTTTGACACTTCTACATAGACATTTTAACATGATTGACATTTGATCATGCATTTCCCACAAAACATAACTTTGATTTAAACCAAGTTTTACTTCAATACTTTGTTTTTGTGCATATGGTTTAGTTGAGACATTTCACTTGCCATACATGGATATTTGACATAGACATTTGACATGGATATTTGACATAGACATTTTGACATGATTTACATCTTGACATGAACACTTTGACATATTATTCAATACATTTGACAATTGGTTTAAACATAGACATCTTACATTGTTTGGTTTGGTTTGGTTTGATTAAGTGATTAAGTAACGATGCGTGTGTAATATGATACAAGCATGGTGGATACGCCGCTGGTACTTCCTATATATAAGTGTTTGTATGGTATTACATATCGTAGCGTTATTTGAATCATTTCAGTTTGAGACATAGAACATTTTATACAAGTAACATACTTTTCACAAGACATTTATTTACAAACAACTTATCTTATACAAACTCATTTTTACATGGTTATTCATTTAATCATGCATTATTTCTCTTATTTATACGTATCATCTGAACTTATTGTTTTTCAAATGATTTACAAAGACAAAGCAAATTACAAGGTTCATGACTAAACATTTTCTTAAACAAAGGTCATGAATCTTATTTTCACAAAACCTATGTATCTCACAGGCATTTTTATGCTGACGTACCTATTTTCACATGTGTTTTTCAGGAGCTGTTGCATAAGATGATCAAGATACACATAGGCAGACTTGGGCTTTAGTGACAATAAAAGATGCAAGACTAGATAATTATGTTGTATTTCTTTGTTTGTTAAGACATTGTAACACTTTTAATCAATAAAACGAAACTTCAATTGCCATGGATTTGAAACAATTAATTCTGTTACAACACTCCCCGACATTTCCGCCGCGATTTGTTGTTCTACGTGGTCGGGGTGTGACAGCCCTTGCGATCGGTCTAAGTAGTGCATTTGGTACCGTCCAAGTAATGCCTCTGATTTACATCCAAAGACCATTGTTTCCACCACAGGTTGTGTGTCGTGCAGCTCCTCTCCGTAACTCCGTTACGTAAGTCATCACCCTCTCATGTTGCATCGGCGCGTAACTGGGACTCTGATTCGAACCATCATGGTATACCGCTAGGTCATCAGTACCCTCGGATAGAAGTGATGTTCAGTGCATTGCAGAGTTGGGTTTCAAAAGCTGAAAAGACGTCCTCCTATCTTGTCTCCCATGAATTCACAGCACCCCGCTGTGCTAAAGTGGTTACAGCGGCGCAATCTTCGAAAATCCCTCGATGAATCTGCGATAGCATCTAGCGAGGAATTATTGTATCCCCGCAGGAATCTTTGGTGTCGATCAGTTTCTAGCCAAAACGGGTCTTCGCGAGATCCACGTACATTCCCACTTCGTTGATTATATGACCAAAAAGGTACCTCTCGAATCCAGAAGTTACATCTATCAAGACTTCGCGCGGTGTGGCTCCTCCCTCAGGAGCTCTCAAATAAGATACAAAGCTGCCCATGATGTTCTTTTCTCCTGGAAATGATTCAAAACGTCATCCAATAGCATGGTCGGTTCACGTGATCCATAAAGCTGCCAGTGTGTTGGTTAACCCAAAGGTCATGGATTACAAAGTCGCAATGGCCGCATTGCGTTTGATATGTCGTTTTAGGAACATCCTCCCCTTGGACTTCCATCTGACGATAGCTCATTCGTTAGCCAATCCTCGAATGGGAGCTTGACCCTCGTAACTGGTCAACAGGTCGTTAATACATGGTCGAGGCAAACGGTTCTTGACTGTCACCTTACTGAGTTCTGGATAATCAGTACACATACGAAAAGGCTTTATCTTCCCGGATATAACTGGGCTCCCCAAAGCGAAAAACTAGGTCCGATAACTCCTGTCCAATAGTTCCTGTAGTTAATTAGACAGTTCTTGCGACCCTCCTGGTGCAAGGTGGTAAGGCGTACAAGTAATCAGGGTTGCCTCTGGCGTGAGCTCAAACTGAGATTCTGTCTAACAGTTGTGAAAGTAATCCTGGAAGTTCTTCGAGTAGCTCATCAGAAGAATCATAAACAGTTGATGAATTCCCGATCCTCTTTTCCTTAACCTTAACATCAATAATAGTCGTTAACATAGCGGGGTAGTTGCCCCCCCCCCCCCCGTAGACGCTCCTGGCTTTCATTGCTGAGATGACGCTAACCTTTGCGCCACTCTGACGCTTTAGAACAGATAATGATCCTCCACTAAGAAGAAGGATACGCAAAATTTTCTTTTCACAAGGTATATCTGCGCGATCTCTGGATAACCAATCCACACTAACTACTTCATCAAAACCATCAAGAATAGTAGAAGGAAGGTCGATGTCGGACACTTGTCCCACAAGGTCGAGTTTGCATCCCAACAAACATATGAAGTTTTAGTTGTCTTGCCATCAGCCGGTTCCATAGCAGGTTTGGATTCAAGAAGCATCAGGGTTAAACAGAACAGAGACGAAGCGATTAGTTACTCATACTAGCTACCATGTTGCTATAATGCCCGGCGTCGCTCACGCCATTCCTAAGTGCCCTTCCACAAGCACCACTACCAGTTTTGTTACAGTCACGTGGATTCCCAACACTGTCATCGTTCCCTTGGTTGTTGTCATTTGACTTAATAACAGTCAACCCTTGTCAAAGTCACCTTTGTTTCCATACGGTAGGCTACGATTACGAGTACCTTGATGTTGTCGAGACCATTGCCTCTAATGTCGTTGCTTGAAACGAAGCCCTACGATCTTTCACCAACAGAGTCCATCTTTTCACATTCTGTGCCACGTCCTAAGACGTTACTCATTGTGCTGGTAGTTATGCATTCCCCACCGTAGTCGATTGTCATTGCTTATGTCCCGATTGATTCGTAGGAGTTGACTCCCATGAGTCGCTGGCTAGGTTTAAGGATTCGATTGAAGGCAATTCGTTGTGTTCGTTGCCGGTAACCAGGGTCGTTCTAATTCTGGGGTCGGTAAAGTACTACACTCATCCTCTTGTCCATCGATCTTGCAAGTCGATTGAGTAATTCACGGCATGCTGCTAGCGTGTTGCAGGAGTGATCGCACTCGGAATCTAAGGCGTCAGTATGTTAAGTTCCAGCAAGCGAAGATAAGTGAGAAAGGTATAAACCAATCATTCGACGCAGCGGCATCCAACTCAGGGACGTTCGTACAAGCACCTAACATTCTACACGGTTCTCTAAGCGTTCAGATGGGCGTTCAGGTAATACTCGATAGCATCGAGATTCGTAAGGATTCAGAGAGAAGTGAGAAGATCACGTTCGAATAGGAGACAATCACTGCTATGACTCCTATAGATTTTTTACGTTTCTCATTGATTAATTAACAGGACAGAACCCCATTTTCACTTGTTAAGGCTCACTAGGACTCGCATGCACCCCACATTATTATTATGTGTGCACCCACAATAATATTGTGATTTGCATGCTTATCTCAGTTCCTCCTAACTCATGTCAAATGTTTCTTCAAACTTAGATGTCAAACGGAGGTTACCAAAATGATAAGGTCACAGAAATCCAAGGACTAGACATACTATCAACGCATCATAATGTAAGCAAGCAATTCATGTAATCATGATGCAGTGACAAGTGTGTGTTCGTATGTTACGTCATAAACAAATGTGTACTAGTCATGTAATGTATGCAACAAGTGAGAAAGACGAACCTTGCAATCTGGAGCTGAGTGTCATGGTCGTATTCACGTTTTCAAGGCTGTTCGGTTATAGTCTGGTTTTATAAAAACGTTTTAAAACCAAGTTCACTATAACCAGTGGCTCTGATACCAAACTGTCACACCCCCAAAATACCACATGCGGAAACCCTGCAGGGCGAGTGACGTACCAGGATCTAGCCACCAATCACATTGAACTCATAACAAGATTTTTAAATAAAAACTTTCATTCATTGACATAAAGTATTACAACACGTTAAATGTATTTCAACATATACAGCGGAAGCATAAATCATTTATTAAATGTTTCATAAACCATTTGTACGAAAAACCATTAGACTTGTCTTGCAATTCCAAGTATCTCGACCCATGACCACTCCAGCCTCCCAGATAGCAAGTTCCAATGATATAACCCTATAGACCTGCAAGCATGCAGACAAGTGTATCAGACGACGCTGGTGAGTTTAAAGTTTGTTAACACATTTTAGTTACCAGATATGAGTATAAGACGATTCAATGATTTGATGTTGTTATTAACTCATTTACCACAAATGGCTCTAGATTTATTTGCCCAAACCCCAATGCTCTATCACACATTGGTCAAGTGGTTAAGGTAATTAGTTCATGACCGTCCTCCCCGGTACGGTGTGAGGGTGCCAAACCTAATAGCGCTATCAACTAATAACCCCGTTGCCTCCCCGGCAACCAATCGGTATATGTAAGGGGACTTAATGATAGAAATGAGTGTAATAACCAACAACCCAATAACCCGACGTTCCTCCCCGGAACGATTACCAGATGTCCCTCCCCGGGACGCATGCTTGGAGAAAAAGTAGTGAACTCACCTTAGATTTGCTCGGTATGTTACGTTACATTACCCGTTCCCAGTTGGTCAACAAACCCTATCGTGGTTACCAATCAACATTAGTCACATAGTCAACAAGTCACGTATTTGTACACAGTAAGTCACATAGCACATAGTAAGTGTTTAGATTTCATACGCATTTACTTCACAAGTTCGTGTTCCCAACAGTAGTCACTAATGTCACCAGTTTCATAATAATCGATTCACGTGTTGCCACAGATTACATTTGGTTAAGTTCATAGTGTAACACACATCAAGCACTCAGTTTCCAAACAAGTCTACATCCTGTGTTCATGACATATATCAACATTCATTGAGGTACTGTTTATCCTTACGGGTTAAGTCAAGGTCCTCTTCTGATTAACAGATAGACTTTTATAATTCAACTACCCAATTTACAACAGTTTCGATCAATGTCATATACAACATACAGTTTCATTGAATATCATACACATCATACAGTTTATTGGTTATCATGCACATCATACAGTTTATTGGTTAATCCTCGGTGAAACACCTTCCTGCAATGAAATATCTAGGTGACGAAACACCTAGTCTTTCATCGAAGCTAATCATGACGAAACACATAGTCTTTCGTCGACATCACATGTGATGAAACACATGTCTTTTGTCATGGCCAAACAGGACGGAATACATCAGTCCTTCATCGCCATGGTTTCAATGTGAGTCTCCTAATGGACAACAAAGATCCCTTTGCACCCATAATCATCATATGAGTTGAATATCATACAAGTTCTATCGATCAGACCCTAAACCGTAATCATATATTTTCACAAACCAACAGTGACCCCCTTTCTGACTTAGATCTAACAATATGTTAACACAAGATTCGTTATACTCATCTCATCAGATAAACAGATACGATCCTAGTTGATAACTTAACATCTAACCATTCAAACAACCTCAAAACATGCTTCCACATAACCCGAGATCGTGATCAGTTAAAACACATTAATCAACAAGTTTGCATAGAACCAAGAACAATTCATGAGAATTATAACAAGCATGATGATACTAACCGAGAGATAGTGGTGGATGAGAAAGATGGTGCTTCGCCAAGAGGGCTGCCGTCGTGTGCTTGTGTAAGGTTAAGAGAGAATTAGGGTTTCGCTGATTAATTCCTTACGTACGTTTATTGTGAATATAAGGTAAATATAACTGCTTTGTACTTGGGCCACAAGCCCACACGGCGAAACACTCTCCCTACGAATCAAAGTGATGGCGAAACTCTCATGTTTCGTCGAGTATGGTTTGCGGCAAAACACCAATGTTTCGTCGAGTATGGTCTTAGTTTTTAAACAGTTCAAAAGTTTATATTAAGTTTATATTAACTAACTAACTCATAAAGCAACACATACACAAACAACTTACAAAAACAGAATTTGTAACAATTAACGTGTCGAGAAAAACCTAGAAAACTCGAGTTGTCACAACGATAATCAATGCACTTCCAAAAGGAATCGTCCTTCTTCTTGAAAAAGAGAACCGGCGCGCCCCAAGGAGAAGTACTTGGGCGTATAAACCCTTTATCAAGTAATTCGTGAAGTTGGCTTGATAGCTCTTGCATTTCTAAGGGTGCGAGTTGGTATGGAGATTTAGCAACAGGTGTAGCACTAGGAACTAAATCGATACAGAAATCAACTGAACGAGGAGGAGGACCAGGTAGATCTTTAGGAAAGACATTGGGGAAATCGCAAACAACGGGAACATCACTCATGCTCTTATCCTTGTCCTTCTTTTCCACAACGTGGGCAAGAAAGTCAAAGTAATCCTTGGGCCAGTACTTTTTCGCTTGAGTACACAACATGAGCTTGAGACCTTTATAAGGTTTCTCACCATAGATGTGTAGGGAGTCACCTCAAGGAAGAGGAAGACGAATAAACTTCTCAGAACAAATGACTTCAGCATGAACTTGCCTAAGCCAATCTATGTCTACTATGACATCGAAACTACCCAATTGCATGGGTATGAGGTCAATCGAAAAACTATGACAAGATTCAAAGAACACTTAGGGAGAACAGAATCAACAGTTATCGACTTACCGTTAGCGACTTCGACCGTGAATGATTTTGGGAACTTAGAGCGTCTTCACTTAAGCAATGGTTCTTATTCAACGGATATAAACTTTTATCCGCACCAGTATCAAATAAACAAGAAGCATAGACATCATTTATGAGAAACATACCATTGATGACATCGTTGTTGTTCTAAGCCTAAGCTGCAGTGATCACGAAGGCTCATCCGCGAGGTTGCTGCTGCTGTTTGTTGTTGTTGCGTTGCGGACATGTGTTGCTAAGGTGATTTGGATCTCCGCATTTGTAGCAGGCTCGACCGCTGTTTGCTTGTGCCTGGCCTGGGTTTTGAGCGGGGGTTTGGTTCTGATTGCCTTGTGGCTTTGGGCCACTTCGGCATTGGTTTGCAAAGTGCTCAAACCTATTGCAATTGGTGCAAAAGTGCCACAGGGTATGGATCGGATGGTGGTATAAACAGGTGTTACACTTGGGATGAGTCCCAGTGTAAGCTTTCATAGCTGACTTAGGGTTTTGGGTTGGTGCAACTTGTTGTAGGGGTTGAGGGTTTTGCGGAGTAATAACCGCAAAGTTTTGGTTTGAAGCCTTCTGCTTCTTACCCTTGTTGTTATTTTTGGTGGGTGGTTAAGTCGGTGTGGATTCAATAGTGTGTTCAGTAGTGGCTTGGTGCATGGTCTTAAATAATCCCTTGTTGTCAAAGGTTCCATCCTGGATCTTGTTTTGGTTAAGCTTGGCTGCCAAACAAAAGGTATCTTCGAGGGTTTTTGGCTGAGCTGACTCGACGAAGTTCATAATGGAGGGAGGAAGGCATCGAATGTACTTAGCGATGGCCTTGTAGGTGGAATCGACTTGACCATGGCATAGGACACTCAACTGTTTGAACCTAGCTGTTAGGCCGACATTGTCGCTCCCCACCTGCTTGAGGTTCCAAAACTCGTTTTCGAGTTATTGGAGCTTAGGTGGAGGACAAAATCGTCCTTCATAAGCTTCTTAAGTTAAGTCCATGTTAAGGCGTAAGCAACGTCATCGCCACGAGCGTTGCGTTCAGCGATCCACCAATCGAGAGCTCTCGATCGGAAGACGCTAGTAGCGTTGGTGGTTCGGAGGTGATCAGGGCAACCTCTTTGTCAGAACATAACTTCAATGGCGTCGAACCATTGAAGCATCTTGGTTGCACCCTCTATGCCTGTGAAAGGCAGCAGGCTACACGAATTGAACTGCTTAAATGTAAAGGTTGACTTAGGCGGATCGGCCTTAGAGTCGATCGAGGCATGGGGGATTCAGTGTTGGGTGTGGGCTGAATCTTGCTAACAATATCAGGGATCACCTTGGCCATCTGCTTGGCCATGAACTTCATCATGTCTTTCCTCGACATCGAGTCGGAGTTCGGCTTAACGCTTGACTTGGAGCCTGACTTGGAGCCTTTGCGAGAGTTGGAGAGACGGTTGGAAGACATCTAAAGAATCAAAATAGAGGATAAAGGATGAGACTTGATCATAATATGTTTATAAAAGCCACATTTGTTTGCATGTATGAGCATGAATAATCCAAGTAGCACATAAGTTTCATGTATTTGCATAAGTATAGCTTGTATATAGCATGTATTCACAATGTGTAATCACGTATGAAGACGGAAAGAGTATAGATTTAGTTTGTTCTCGAGAATTATTATTGTTTTAGATTGCGAGAGACGTGCGAATCGTGCATTGGTTTTGAAATGAATGAAGTATCAAGTATAAAACACATTAAAATTGAAATAACATAAAAGAGAGTTTAACGTAAAACTTGGAGTGTCATGGAATGTAACTAAGACTTTTCCAAAGTGAATCGAAAGTTCCTTCGAGTTAGGAAGCATGTCTTGGCCTAATAGGTAGAATACTCTCATCGAGAAGCGATTAACGGTATTCACCCTTCCAGTTACTACACGTCCTAATCGATTGAAAATTCAAAACTTTTGCGGGATCGAATGTAACAGCCTAGCGTAACCGTACCATGATATTTTCCGCTTTGGCAGCCAGCACGCCCTCAGCGCCCGCCCCTCATGGTTCTAAAACACGTCATGATGGTGAAGGTATCAAGCCCCTTATAAGGAAGCCTTCATTCCCCTTCACAGCCAATGTGGGGTGTTACAATCCACCCTCCTTATGGGGCCTAGCGTCCTCGCTGGCACACCAGTCCGGTCCCTAGCTCTGATACCTTCTTTAACAGCCCAGCGTAACCACACCATGATATTGTCCGCTATGGCCGGGACGAACCACCATCGCCTCACAGATTTAAACGCGTCATGATGATGAAGGTATCAAGCCCCTTATAAGAAAGCCTTCGTTCCCCTTCACAACCAATGTGGGACTTAAACTATAGACTAGGTCAAATCATGGCAATTCTACCTAATTCCCTATAGTTATGGCTCTGATACCAATCTATCACACCCCAACCGATGGAGGAAACATTGGGGCAGGATGAGGACGAAATTGCTCGAGACTTCATAACACTATTTACGACAGCATTTAATCAAAACCGATTTTATTTCATTGAATTATTGTCAAGTACAACATGGAAATCAGAAATTACATCATAGTTCATGAAACAATACAACAAAGTATTCGAAACAAGTACAACAACATAACTAGATTTCTAAAGTGTGTATCTAGTCAACCCTACTAACTTTCATCATATTCAACGTCATGAATTTCCTGCAACATTTTCAAAGTATAGTTTAATACAAGATGTATTGGCGAGTACATAAGTTTAATATTAGCATAAGTATAAAAGAGTTTAAACAATCAACATGGCATAACTGTTATCTAAAATTAACATACGATTGGCATGTAACTATAGTTGTCAACCCAAAGATTACCGCTAGCGTAATCCTATCATAGCAACAATAGGACCATTTTGTTTTAACTTAACATGACCACAAGACTACGGGTCGTGTGTTACTCCTACAGCGTTGTACATGTTAAGGGGAGGCTTGTACGAAGTTAATGACAAGTATACCACATAAGAATGTTCCAACACATATGAATCAAAAGTAACGTATTAAGCATGTATGAATGATTGATTTTTGTGATTTTATAAAGTATGTGTGTTTGTGCAAGTTGGATAAAGTAAACATGTTGCACCCAAAAGTGTAAAACGTAAAAGGTGTCGAGTATACTCCCGGTTTTGCAAAGCTTCCTTTGGTAATTCCGTGAGTAAATGAGTTGAAGGTTGGAACACCGAGGTTACCCTACATGGGGTAAACGAAGGTGTGAGTCATTTGGAGTTGAACGGAGGATTCGGATTTGGATTAAAGTATGAAAGTATGTATATGAAAACATGAAACTATATCTCGTCTAAGAACTCGTTGTGACACTAAGTTACTGTGATTTTATGGGTCCTGGTTTGCCCAAAAGAATCAGCAATAAGGAACTCAGAACTGAAATAAACGAAAGACGGAATCCACACAAGAAGTCCCTTCGTGCGACTGGAAGGTTCCTTCACACAAGTGGGGTTCATTCGTGCAAACAGAAAGTCTTTCGAACTTTTTAACCATCAACCAGTTAACGTTGTGGATCTAGTTTAGTTTTATAATATTATAGTACATAGTATTGCAGTCCATTAAGTCATAGAGTTCACAGAAGTCATGTATGGAGGTATAAACCTCATTATGTGTTTCACCAAAGCTCAAAGTTTATTAACAACGTCAATAAACCCGGTTGGTCATGATTAACAGAAGTAAATAAATAAACAAATACGCATATACCAAACAGCCGAACAAGGACAACCCGGGCGTGTCATTCCCAACATGGCATGTGTTGGAGGCGAGGCGGGGTTAACTTATTCTGAGTCTAGGAGACTGTTTGGGTGTTCGTTTGCAAGTCCAAGTGAGGCGGTGGAACTAGATTGGAAGCCAAGGCCTCCATGGTTCACACTTCTGTTAAACACATATTCCTCCATATTGAAGATGGGGATTAGAGATAACATTCAACACTCAAGATTTTGCAGAAACGGGAGTAACAGAGTCCCTTCGCACGGGTGGGATGTCCAGTCACGCGAATGGGATGTCCATTCGTGCGAGTGGCTCTGTTTTGGGATGAGTTGGTTCATTTTTGTTTGAAAAAACTCGTTTGTTGGCTGGAATCAACCTCAACACTAACCCACAGTTATATACTTAGCTTGTGAACTCGGTGGGTTCTAGATTCTGCCAAGTTTCAACATCAGAAAGCATTTTATAAAAGTTTGAGAAAATAGAACTTCAATCTTCAACTTAGACCTCAATATGTTGAGCTTCATCATCAGACTGCCAAGGCAAGTCTATGAAATACTCAAGAGATTAACCAAGTTAAGGAGATTTGAAGAAAGGTAGAAATGTAGAAGAAATAAGTAGAAAATGATTAGGAAAGGTGAGTTAGAAACTCACTTAAAGTCTGCTGGAATGCTCTGCTAGAAGTGTACGAATTCAGTGAGTTGAGAGAATTTCGGAGTGAGTGGAAGGTGTGAAGTGAGGGAATGGGTTGGTGTTTATAGGCGAAGGGGACTGTTTGTGCGACTGAGTTGGGATAGATGGGCCACTCGTGTGAAGGGATCTGCCAGTCACACGAAGGGGCTGGTCCATTTGCACGAAGAGTCAAAGTCCCTGTTTTCGTGTATTTTTGCCGGTTTTAGCTGTTTAAAGCATACAAGTGTGATGTAAAGTATAAGTATAAGTAAAATGCATGTATAAACTGAGGTTGCAAGTATTACAAGTATGAGTTTGTGTATATAAGTATGTATCACATAACGAGTATGTGACGAGTATGTAACAAGTATGGAACAAGTGTGTATAAAATGATCGAGTTTTATTATGATCAAAGCCTCAGATTACAATATTTAGAAAGGAAATACGAATACAAAGGAATTATAAGTTTCCAAAAATAGAAATGCAAACAGACTTTCTAAATAAGGAAAGTACCAAAAAGCGAAAATTTTCATCAGATCTGAAAAAGGATTCGATTTTGCTCAACCAAGACACACATTGGGTTTGGCCCATCAGGTGCGGGTCAGACCGACCCAAACTCCATTGAAATGGGTTCATCAGAAGCTCGAATATATACCCGGGTAGGTTTCTAGCTGATAAATCTGAACTAATTTCCTAAGTTTTGATACAGTAAAATGAGTTTGCATCAAGAACCCTAGCAGGTTTTGTTTAAGTAACACTGAGAAGTATTTTGCTAAATAACAAGTCATTTGTAAACGATTTTGCTCAGATCTAGAAAAGGATTCGATTTTGCTCAGATCTGAGATCTGTAATTGAGTTAACCTCGTCTGTAATTATGGCATAATGGCTAGGGTTTGAGCTCCGGTTCAGTGTTATAGTGATGGCAATGGTGGTGATTGTTGAAAGTAAAGTGGTTGTAGTGATGGTACTGACTACGATGGTGATGTTGGGTGGTGGGTGATGGAGAAGAGAAAGGGCATGTAGAGAGAGAGATAGAGAGAGAGAGAGAGAGAGAATAGAGAGAGGTTGTATGTGTCGGGTAAAGGCTGAAGGTGGAGGTGGTGGTGGTCATGTAATGGCTAGGGTTTGAACATGTTGCAGAAAATTGATTTTTAGCTTCTATTAAGTAGCTTATAAATTTCTAAATGGTTTAAACTAAATATTTATAAATTTCTTTTCGTAAATTTGATATCATGTAGTATACATAGTGTTGGTCCCAGTTTGGACTTAAAAACTTTCTTTTCACGTAATATGGAAGTGATTTCAACAAATATGAAAATAGTGTGCAGAAATAGAAATCAGACTTTCAAGAAACAAGACCTACAGAATTTTCAAGTTTAAATCACTTTGAAACAAAATGGTTTACAAGGTGATTGTGAGGTTATTATCTATTACAAACGAATACTTGTGTAATTCTGAGGTGAAAGGACAATGGAGTTTTTGTAGTATGTATTGAATGCTAGGCTTAACTTATCGTCCTTTGCTTGATGAGCCTTCTATTTATAGAGAGCCCGGATACATGAATAAACATTTGTTTATTCATGTATATGTCCTGCAAAAAGTAGCTTCTTAACATATTCATTGAATCCAATAATCAAGTTGCCTTTGTCATCATGATATCCAATAATGTCAAGTTGTTTCGGTTATTGTGGCAGGGTAGAACTTATTTTAGACAAATGGGGTTTCATCAAAATTTCTGATAACTACTTCATAAGAAATTCTGGTGAACAAATCATCAGAAAGTCTAATGATCAGATTCGCCAGAAACTGATGATATTTCATCAGAAATATCATCAGATCCATCAGAATGGCCTTTTCTAATAATCTTCTTTAGTTCTTGACCAGCTTCTGATTCTTTGAAGTAGATGTTGGTCTCTTCAGTTGTCCTATCCGGTTTCTTCTTGTTGTTTTGATCTTCAGGACTTTATCTTCTTCATAGATCAAGCTGAATTGGATTTTCTTCAATACTTACAAATAAAGTTTCCTAACACATAGAATAGATTATAAATCTCAAAGAAAAACCAGTACAACTGTCCAACGATCCTTTTCAAAAAACAAAGAATTTTAAATAAACATGGTAAAAAGAAAATAACCAGTGATATGGGTATTCAAATATTAAATAGATCCATAAACTTTCAAAGCAACGTGTTATATTCTTGATAATATATATATTCCTTTTTAGACCTACTATAGGCTAAGTTCACCACAACACCATATATTTCATGTTCCCGGTTCCCACTACATTAGCTTGTCTAATTTTGTACCAGTACTACAGTAGGAAACTCCGTCTGAAATACCTAGTGGAAAGGTATTCCAGGTGTAAACATTTGGTTAAATTACATTAAGAACTTTAACACCAATATACAATACCGCAATGAACAAACACCCCTGATACTGTGTTTGACCAAAAAGTCAATAGTCCAAAATCCCCCAAATCACACCGACTTTCAATCAAAAGAAGAAAATAATGCATCATATGGCATATGATATGATTTCAGTTTCAACCTACAAAAGTCACTCATCATAGGTCAAATCCCAAAATCTAAACTCTTTATATGTTTATTGATATTCAAGGCAATGAACGACACTACACAACCCAAATTTCAGTTACAAAATATTGATTTAAACAAATAGAAAATTGGTTATTTGATTAGGATTGCTTAGTTTTCAATACGAATACATTTGATCATCCATCTGGTGCTTCAAGCTATGTACCCTCAATATATATATATATATATATATATATATAGGAGAATGATCCGTTAGGAACCACCCTTTATTGCGAGAAACGCGAGAACCAATGTGAACACAACCAAAAATACCTAAACATAGCTAAAAAACACACAATTTTTTTTTGATATTTTTTTATAAAAAAATCGCTATATTCCGTTACCAATTTTTTTTTTAATTTAAAAAAATTGGCTATTAAAAGTAGCGATTTTAATGTAAAAAATATTAAAAAGAAAAATATTTTGTGTTTTTTGATTTTTTTAGGTTTTTTAGGGGTTTAGTTTTTAGCATTTTAGCTTGGGTGGGGGTTAGATTTTTTTTTTAGGGGGGGGGGTGGGGTTTAGGTTTTTTAGGTATTTTTGGTTGTGTTCACATTGGTTCTCGCGGTTCTCGCAATAAAGGTGGTTCTCGCATGAACGTTACCCTATATATATATATATATATATATATAGAGAGAGAGAGAGAGAGAGTGCGCGGTTATCATACATTACGAGTAATCGTACATTACGTACTTGACTATCCTGACCGTCAGATCAGCGTGATTAAATTGATGATGATTAGCAGTGGCAAAAACGTAATTATGCTACCAAAAGGTTAAAATCGTCAATTTAACCTATCAAATTACCCGGCTACATCTTCTTCTCAAATCAAAATACAAAATTAGAAACGCAACAATTTGAAGTGACAACGGGAATGACGGAAAATTTGATAAAACGAGTATCAATTTGAAGTGACAACGGGAATGACGATTACGACATTAGGAGGTAAAGCATTCGTTTAAATCATCTGCTCATCCATTTGTTTTATTCTTTAATCACAGTTTAGGAGTAGAAAATCTCATACTGATCAGTGGTTTTATTCTATGGTGAACAAAAATGGAAGCTAAACGAGAGAGGAGGAGCAAGAAACGCAACAATCCGGTGCACTCTACTGACATCAATCCAGGTTTCTTCTAAAAATTCCAAAAATATCAGGGTTTGATTTTTTATCTTTCGGTTAGCGGCTTTAAAACTTGCGTTATTTGATTTTAGAGATTGTGATGATCATCATGTTCATCCCCCCTGTTTGTTAACTTGCGGTATTAGATTGATTGTTGTAACTAGCGTTATTTGATATTGGGGCTTTTGACCATCATCGTGTTCATCCCCTGTTTGTAAAACTTGCCGATCTGAAAAATGATTCTGGTAATAATCCATGTGTTTTTTTTTATTTTGGGGCTTTTCATCACCATTATGTTCGTCATCTTCATCCGTTTTGTAAAATGATTCTGGTAATAATCACGCCTGTTGTTATATGAAAAAAGTAATTTGCGGGATTTTTTTTATTTGAAATATGAATGTAGGGGGTGCTGATGATGATGATGATAATCTTGAGCCCCCCATTCAGCCAATGATAACAAACAAACCTCAAAAGTTAAAGTTAAATAAAAAGCCAAAGAAAGTAAATGTTGAAGATGATGATGATTTTGAAGCACCAATTAAAGATTTGATAGGCAAAAGGGCCGAAAACACAAAAAAGAGGGCAAATACTTTAACTAACCAAGATGATGATGACTTTGAGGAGCCCATAAAGAAGATCAAACCATCGAAACAAGACAGGCAGATGGATCCTACAAAGAGTAAACAGACGATTAACGAAGCGGAACCAAATAGGACGGAACCAAGACCGTACTATGCATATCATCATGAGGCAATAAGCCTTAGGTGTAGTCCTTCAGCTTTCTTGGATACAATAAGACAATTTACAGAAGCACAGGTAGCAAATGTCAAAAGCATTGGATTTGGTCATGTTCTTGATATAAAAGTTAATCATATAAGCACACGTCTAGGTTATTGGCTCGTACGAAACTATGACGAGCAATACAACACACTAAACATCGGAAATCATAAGATACAAATCACAAGAGATTCAGTACATGATGTGTTTGGTATTCCAAAAGGACCAAATCCAGTACGTGAAAAAAATAAGCCTCGGAAATGTGCGATAGTTGAAAAAAAAATACTGCTACTCATGGGGTCGAGACAACTATTGATGAGTTCAAAAATCAGTGGCCCGACACCAACAGAATTACTCATACATTAGTTGCAAAAGCTATGAGAAAACAAACAAATGGCGGCAGATTATTCAAGTTAATTTTTTTAGCCTACTGGAACACGTTGTTTGTAGAGATTACAAAGTCAACAACAGTTAAACAAAGTTTTCTACTTGCTATTGACAAAGAGGAAGACATTTCGAAGCTGGATTGGTGCTCGTTTGTTTTAGAATCGCTTAAACGAACTAGACAATGTTGGAAAAAACTGGACTCACAATACAATGAGCCATTTGCATTTCTAACGGTATGTTTTGTAAACATCTTTAAAATGTAAGCTAAAACAACATTGTTAGTAGTAAATTGTTTTTTTTAAAACAATTATATGCAGCTTCTGTACACCCATGATTACAACAAAAGGCACCAAATTTTCAATGAAGTTGTAGAACTGCCTATCATAAAGTCTATAACATATGTTATGATCGACGACATGGAAGAGTATTTATACAACAATGGGCCGCTGTCAGATGTTGAAGATTATGATGAATTTGACAAAGACGAAGAAACGCATGGCAACGCCAGGATCAACAACATGCGACTGCCTCGGACATCATTAGCGATGATCATCAAAATGAACAGCCTCCGACAATGCCATTAGAAAACATAAATCAACAAACTTCGACGTTATTGGCGGACCTGTTCAATGACAACATCCCATTACATGAGGCTGCTGCAGTACAAGAAAACCTCATCGCATTTGAAACAATAGATCAGCCTATGACAGATACAGATGAATTCACAATACCACATGTGGATACCACAAAGGTCTACAGAAGAAGATACCAGGCTGGTGAAGATTCAATCGATGACGAATGTTACGTACCATCAACTACCGATTGGTTTGAGGGCTGGAATCCTAGTGAACATATTTCAGAGTTGAACCTAGTTATGGGCATCGGGTCACAAACGCAAACAATAATTGTCTACTACAGCACTTCGCTTTAACTAACCGGGGTGATCTATGATGATGCTACACGGGAAGCCTCAAACAAAAATAATAAGGTACGCTCTTTTGAATTCAAAAAATAATAACGCATGTCATATAATAGTACAAGTATTTTAACATAATAAAGGATGTTTAATGTGTGACACCCGGCTTTTCAGGCCGTACCGTACAATTGTAGCACATGTTGTAAATAGGTAATAGGGCCATATTTGACTGATTATGATGTTTATATGTGAAATTTAATGATTTGGTAAATTTAAACTTGGATAAAAATTATGTTGGCAACGGTAAGATAAACGCTTATCGCATAACGGTTAAAATGCGAAACGAACATCGGTGACCACCCAATCAGTTTTAAAATCCTAAAAATAGTTTGTTACGATTAGAATAATTATTTTAATCATATCCGTGTGGAAAAATAATTTAAAACGCTAGGAAACTCTATTTTTCAAGTTTAAGCGCGTACCGCGCGATGCAGCGCGTGTACCGACAAAATATTGTCAACACAGCCTGTCAAAGCAACTGATAATCATTTTAATAATAATTTTATGAGTTTATTACTTTAGAACGATAAAAATAAATAAAAATGCTTAAATTCCTATTTTTGCGATTTTAAGCGCGTACCGCGCAGCACGGCGCGCATACTGCCAAATACCGAAAACGTCGCCAGTCCAGGCAAACAAAATATTGTTCAATAATATTTTGGTGAGTTTATTTTTATATAGTGTTAAAAATAATTTAAAACGCGCTAAAACGGGATTAAAACGCTAGATAAAATACCCGGTATCCAGTAAAATACCAGTTTTTGGTCTTGAATATATATATGTGTATATACATACGATTTTGTGTGTGTATTGAGGGACAAAGAAGTGTGTTGGCAGCCATGCAAAGATACTTCTCACTCTCTCTCCTCCATTTATTGGGCCAATAAAAGGTGATGATGATTATGTCTTCTTCCACTTTCCAAAACTCACCATAAATCAAGAAATCTTTTAGAAATCACACAATACTCTCTCTCTCTCTCTCTCTCTCTCTCTCTCTCTCTCTCTCTCTCTCTCTCTCTTACAATTCAGCCGAAACACCCCCTTCACACCTCCATAATTTCGAAATTTTTGAAGTTCTTGTAAGGATCAACATAAATCCAAGGTGTTTCCAAGCTATTTTGATGATACAAAGGTGTTTTTAAGGTGAAACAAACTCCATAACACCAAAAATCTTGTCAAAAACCCACTAGAATCTTGAAAGGTATAAACTTGTTTTAAAACCATGTTCTTGATTTTTAGAGATGATGATGGAAGGTTTCTCTTGATTCTTAAAATATTTCACAAACTTGAATTCTTAAAAGAAATGGGTTTTTACACAAAATAAAAATGGAAGAGTATGTATATGTGACCGTATATATATGTATGTATGCATATTTGAGATTGAGTTGATTTTTGATAGAATCTTGTTTGATTTATTCTTGAAAAGTGAATGCATGTATGATCAAAAGATGTTATATAAAGGTTCTTGTGATTTGAGTTACTTACGTGAAAAATGAATTTTTTGGAATTATATATGTATGTATGCATGTGTCGTGTATGTATATATACACTTGTGAGTTTTGTTACTTAGTAAATAAATGAAAGATTATTGCATGCAAATCATGTAAACATGATGAAATATGATGATAATGTTTTTGAATATATGAACATGAAAAAGACGTGTTCTTGGATGCATTTAAGTTTATGTAGGATGATGATGATATGGTATGGGTATATTGGATGCACTTACTTGAACATGCATGTTGAAATATGATCATGAAATGATGATTTGATAAAAATAAATTTTAATCAGAATCTAAACACTAAAAATATGAATATTGAAGTGTTAAAATGGCATAAAACTTTGTCATAAAGTTTACTAGCTTTGCATGTTGTACTTGGTGCTTTAAAAGTTGTAAAATACGTGAAATCGCATGATTTAGGTGACTTACACAAAAAATGCACTAATCTTATTATAACCATCATTTTAATCAGTAAATAACATGTATTGTGTTAAAATATCAAGTCGTTTCGAGTTGGGATGATTATAGTAACGTTTAACGCAAAACTATGCGTTAAAACGGTCAAAAATCGGCTTTTCGGGTGATTTTTATAAAACTGATTTAGATCAGTAAATTAACTGATGTTTTTAGTTTAAAAACAAGTATTTTAACTAATTTTAAGTTTACTTGGTGTTTGGTTGGTCATACGTGACTGCCGACGCCCGAAAACGTTACCGAATCGCTAAAATACGCATTTTTCTAAGTACACTAGTATGGGTAAAATTTTGGGTAAACCTTATGAGTTAAAATGTGTTATGTGATTTAAACATGAGAATGTGAAAATAAGTTAAGTTTTAACATGATTTTAAAATTTTGGATTATGCATGTATATTTGTGCGTTTTGTGCGGTAGAAACGGTAAAAATCGCGTTAAGTGTGTAACTTGTTTGTCGAGCATGAAATTTGATACATATGATATATTTTATGTATATTTGCGTTAAAAATGACAAAATAGATAAGTTAGTAATATTTTGTGTGTTCGGTGTTAAATTCTATGAACGTTGTGTGTGTATATATATATATATATATTACGACGCGCAAATCGTAAATATATTGCGTATAAACAGGAGAGTTAATGGATTTACACAATAATCATCACCAATAAAATCGTTCAAGTTGCAAAAATCATAATAAATATATAAATGTATATGGACGCGTATATATATATTTTAACGTGCCAACATAATAAAAAATGACAACTTTTCGAGAAAATCTCAAAGTTATGTGATAATTCTAAGAATTTTTGTGTTAAATATATATATATATTGATTTAGAATTGTTCCCATATTAGGACGTATATAATCAATCTCTGGGATTGCGGTATTAAAATACACAACCAAAGGTGAGTGTCACTAAACCCCTCTTTTTACTGTTTTGTATATATTTTGGGGGTGGAACACGTTATTAAAAGGGTTTAATAATGTTTTCGAAATAAAAAATAACTTTTACTATAAAATATATATTTTCGCTGAAAATATATGAAATTTGATAAGTTATACGTTTCGAAGTAAAACGTTTTTTATGAATAAATATTGGATGTACGGTATTTCTTAAGTGATACAAGACCGTACAGTTGGAGTATGAATGCCGGCCTGGGTCTCGAATGATGGAGATTCAGGGGATTCGTACACATCGTGTAATAAATTGTCATATTAGTAGGATATATATATATTGTACGTGAGGCATACATCATATTGATCTTCGAGAAAGAACCCTGCGCCCATGATGTCGTTTAATCATTTAAGTATTGCACGCGATGAATTGTTGGTAGATCTATCGGGTTGACAACCCCGTCGTGACCGGTCGCCCCGTGTCAATGTCAAACGACGAATTAATATTTTGTTTATTGTCTAGCATTGATTATCCCTGCATGGTTAATATATAGTTCGTATCGTCTAGCTAACATACGAGTCTGAAAATTGACGCAATAATTTAATATACAAAACCTGGGCAGTATTAATGTTGTCGGAGTAATGAACCGACGGAAGGCCCATGGATTTTATGAAGAAAGTAAAATGGACTTTCTAAGAATTAAATGGATGTTTTTAAATAAACACCTAAACAGAAAGTTTTCCTTGGAATAAAATCTGTTAATAAACGAATAAGTGAACTCACCTTCCTTTGTGTTGACACTTGATTTTTAACGTGTTCTACAGGTACTTGAATTCGGCTTCGGGAATTATGGCGTATCTTGTGGTTCTTGATGCATGTTTTGTTACTTAAAATGTTGGACTGACTTTTAAACTTTCTGGGACGAATGTAATAAGATCTGTGAGGATCAAAATAACTTAACTATGTCATGGTTGTGTCGTGTCTTAAAACATAATGTTTAAATAACTTACATCTAAAATATACTAAAATGTCCAACAATTAAATGCATCGATCGACAAGATATAAATGGGCACCAGCTTTCGTCACCACTACGTTTTATATTCCGCCGCGAAGTTTTTGGGATGTGATAGAAGTTGGTATCAGAGCCATTGGTTGTTAGCGAACTAGATGTTTTCGGAAGAAAACACTAGACTTCAACCGAAGAATTTTGAAGTATAAAGTCCAAAATTCTCGAAGCCAAGAATTTTAAATAAACATAGAAAAATTTTATCATGTATGAAAACCCTTATATGTTTATGTGCATACGTGATTTTCTGTTTATTTGGGCCTTATGTGATACTATTCATACTGATCACCCACTTACATTGTACGGTTACGATATGTCACGTCTTGGCCTATAGAACTATTAGTAGTGCTGCTCACTGATACTGTCGAGCCTACACTCGAGATTCCTTCGCCCGACGTTATAGAATCGTTTGTTCCGATATTCGAGTCGCGTGTTTTGCTACACCTCTTTTAGTCTACACTCGCCGTAGGAAGAGGACTCGACCCGTTGGAGAGATCGCATTCGACTTCGAGAGCTGAGACAGCGTCCGCTTTGAAGAAGCAGAAGGAGATTTGGGTCAATCGCTCTCACTGTGATCGTCAGTTCGCCACGTTACGCGGAGGCATGGAGATAATAAAGGACTCAGAGGGACAGATGGACTGTTATTATGAGCTAGAAGAGCTTGTTAGGAAGATGTTGGACTTCCAGGGATTGAAGCGTTAGTTGTTGGTTGTTTCTGTTGTTTGTTTTGTATGTCTCATTTGATGAACCCTATTTATGGCTTGCATGCCAAATTTTCAGATATTTAGGAGGAAATTTCATATAGACTTGTTGAGGGTGTTGATGTAGACACGCCGAATTTTGATTAGTCTTATTACTAAAAACAAGTTTTGTAAATTTCTGGTATAAGTATCAAATGGGTTTCTTTTGGTTTAAGAATTGTTTTCATTAATATGTGGATATTATATGTGCGCAATGTTTGGTCCACTACCATTTAATGATTGAATTATTTTTTGTTATCGTCTTATGTGATTATTATTGTTGTAAATAATAGAAACGACGAAATGCCGCCAAAAGCGAGACAGGGTTCTGGACTACCTATTACCCTAAAAGAGTTGGCACAACTCATAGCCCAACACGATTAGACTGCCATGGAACAGCGCGTTGCTAACCAAAATAATGGCCAAGAACGTGGAGTGATACTCATGGGCATGGTTTTGGTGGGACACAGAATCGGAGACCCTTCAGGTAGCATAATGATCGGAAAGTTTTAGTAGTTCTTGTGTTATGATATAATTGGAGCGTAAATCTGATTTTTCATTAACCTTGTGAACAGTACATAGATGTACGCGTAAAACAATCCAGGGTTGTAACCCAAGATCATTTACTGGTACCCTATGCAATGACGTGGCAACGGTATGCGTGATGTCGGACCCTCACGTCGGACCCTCACAGCGGATCGACCATCCAAATAATTCCGCATTCCGAGCCTAGATCTGGGGATTCGCGAAAGCGAAAGTCAGAAACTTTGAGGAAGGGTATCGTTGAGAAGCGTGTGTAGCTAACCCTAGAGAGTCGGGAAAGGATAATGCCAAGGATGGCAGGAGTGGTCTTGAGAAGAAGACTCACGAGGATGAGTGGAGAAAGTGCGCCAGATGTGGTCGGACTGGACATATGACTCGTGAGTGCTATGCTAAGAGTACGTTGGATGGAGTTACACTCGAGGGATGCTACAAGTGTGGTGAGCAAGGACATTTCGAGAGAGATTGTCTAAAAATGAAGGGTCAGGATGCTAGGGGTAGAGCGTTCGAGCTAAATGCGGGGAAGGCATGAGACGATCTTACTGTTGCTACCGGTATGTTTCGAATCAAAAGCCAATCTATGTTCATACTTTTAATATCAAAGCTGACTTGAGTTTTGTTCGAGAAACTTTGAACCATTTTTGTGTTCACCTACAAGGAAGCCGGGTATAAAGTGCCCGATAGAACTAGCAATTGGTAAGTTGATGGAAACTAGTGAGGTCGCTTGCGGTTGTAGTACTTAGTTAGGTGATCGTAGTTCTAGTGTCGGTTTATTTCCAGTGGAGCTGGGGAGCTTTGACGAAGATGTGAGGATGGATTGACTATCCAAGAACGAAGAAGAGATTATTGCTTGAAGAAGTTACTAAGATATCTCGTCCTGATGATGGTAGAAAGGTGGTAGTTGTTCGCGAAGACCGACCGAGTTGAGTGTCGAGTTTCGAGTGTCGAGTGTTGTTGGGTGAGAGTTGTCAGTTTGTAAGGATGCTCAGGTGGTTGAAAAAGGGGCTATCATGCGTTCTTAGTTAACGTGGTGGATACGAAAGCCGAATATAGGAATACCGGAGAGATTCCTATTGTTTGCAATTATCCAGAAGCGTTCCTAAAAAGATTTATCTGGATTGCTCCCTGCGAGACAGATCGAATTTCGAATCGATCTGGGACACGGTGCTGCACCCAGTTGCACAATCTCCTTATATATTAAGCACCGTTTGAGAATGATAAAAATGTCGAGTCAGTTTCCAAGAGCTACTGGACAAGGGTTTCATTCGATCAAGCTTTTCGCTTTGAGGCGCATCTGTTCTGTTGTGAGAAAGAAGGATGGATCCTTTAGGATGTGTGATGATTTTGGAAAACTAAACGAGTTGACTATCAAGAATCGGTACCCTTTTACCGAGGATTGACGATTTATTCGATCAAGCTACAGGGATCCAACTGCTACACGAAGATCGATCTACGATTGGGATATTATCAGTTGAAGGTTGCTGACGAAGATATGCTGAGGACTGCTTTTCAAACATGATATGGCCATTACGAGTTATTAGTCATGCCTTTTGACTAAATTAATGCGCCATTTATATTCATGGATCTCATGAACAGGGTATGGAAACCCTAATCAGATGAATTCGTGATAATATTACTTGCCTATATGCGAACCAAGGAGAACCATGAGTAACGTTTGAAGTTAACTATGGAGATGGTGAATGATGAGGAGCGCCAAAGACCCCGTCAGGAGTATGATGATCCATATGGCTAGCTAGGTGCTACCGGAGAATTGTTAAGAATTTCCCTAAATTAGTGCAGCCTTCGACACTAATAACCCCGAAAAGGGGAAAAGGGGAAATTGATTGGGCAGAAAAGTGAGAGGAAGCTTTTCAAACCCTTGTAAGAAGAACTGGGAGCGTGTACGATGGATTTCGAAGAAAGTTAGGATACTCACATGCCCGTGGCAGAGATTATCCTACAATAGTTATCACGCTAGTATTTAGGTTGCTCCGTTTGAAGCCTTGTATGGATGGAAGTGTTGATCACCATTTTGTCGAGCTGACGTGACAAAGGACAATTGACCAGACCTGAGTTATCTAGGAAACCCGCGACAGGATTTGCTTGGATCGATGGAAGGTTAAAAGTCACCGATTGATCAACAGAAGGATTACATGGACAAATGAAGGAACTATTGGAATTCCAGATTGAAGATTTAGTTCTGTTAAAGGAGTTATCTTGAGAGAGATGCTAGTAGGTTTAGCAGAGGAAAGAAAAGCTAAGCCACATTGACTTAGTCCTTTCGAGAGCCCACCTTGAGTTGGACCAGTCGCTTATAGGCTCAAGCTACCATCAGGATGGAGAGCGTTGAGATGTGAGATTAAGAATTGAGAGTGTATGTAATATAGGTCTACGAAGATTCTTTGTAAGAATCAAAGTTTCTCGTAGAAACTATAAGACTATATTCATTAAACCTATTTTTGTTGTTTTCACCCAGTGTGAAAACAAAACCTGTAGAGTAAAAATTTCGGGGACGAAATTTCCTAAACAGGGGGAGACTGTGACACCCGGCTTTTCAGGCCGTACCGTACAATTGTAGCACATGTTGTAAATAGGTAATAGGGCCATATTTGACTGATTATGATGTTTATATGTGAAATTTAATGAGTTGGTAAATTTAAACTTTGATAAAAATTATGTTGGCAACGGTAAGATAAACGCTTATCGCATAACGGTTAAAATGCGAAACGAACATCGGTGACCACCCGATCAGTGTTAAAATCCTAAAAATAGTTTGTTATGATTAGAATAATTATTTTAATCATATCCATGTGGAAAAATAATTTAAAACGCTAGGAAACTCTATTTTTCAAGTTTAAGCGCGTATCGCGCGATGCAGCGCGTGTACCGACAAAATACTGTCAACACAGCAGCTGTCAAAGCAACTGATAATCATTCCAATAATAATTTGATGAGTTTATTACTTTAGAACGATAAAAATAAATAAAAACGCTTAAATTCCTATTTTTGCGATTTTAAGCGCGTACCGCGCAGCACGGCGCGCATACTGCGAAATACCGACAACGTCGCCAGTCCAGGCAAACAAAATATTGTTCAATAATATTTTGGTGAGTTTATTTTTTTAGAGTGTTAAAAATAATTTAAAACGCGCTAAAACGGGATTAAAACGCTAGATAAAATACCCGGTATCCAGTAAAATACCAGTTTTTGGTCTTGAATATATATATGTGTATATACATACGATTTTGTGTGTGTATTGAGGGACAAAGAAGTGTGTTGGCAGCCATGCAAAGATACTTCTCACTCTCTCTCCTCCATTTATTGGGCCAAGAAAAGGTGATGATGATTATGTCTTCTTCCACTTTCCAGAACTCACCATAAATCAAGAAATCTTTTAGAAATCACACAATACTCTCTCTCTCTCTCTCTCTCTCTCTCTTACAATTCAGCCGAAACACCCCCTTCACACCTCCATAATTTCGAAATTTTTGAAGTTCTTGTAAGGATCAACTTAAATCCAAGGTGTTTCCAAGCTATTTTGATGATACAAAGGTGTTTTTAAGGTGAAACAAGCTCCATAACACCAAAAATCTTGTAAAAAAACCCACTAGAATCTTGAAAGGTATAAACTTGTTTTAAAACCATGTTCTTGATTTTTAGAGATGATGATGGAAGGTTTCTCTTGATTCTTAAAATATTTCACAAACTTGAATTCTTAAAAGAAATGGGTTTTTACACAAAATAAAAATGGAAGAGTATGTATATGTGACCGTATATATATGTATGTATGCATATTTGAGATTGAGTTGATTTTTGATAGAATCTTGTTTGATTTATTCTTGAAAAGTGAATGCATGTATGATCAAAAGATGTTATATAAAGGTTCTTGTGATTTGAGTTACTTATGTGAAAAATGAAATTTTTGGAATTATATATGTATGTATGCATGTGTCGTGTATGTATATATGTATATATACACTTGTGAGTTTTGTTACTTAGTAAATAAATGAAAGATTATTGCATGCAAATCATGTAAACATGATGAAATATGATGATAATGTTTTTGAATATATGAACATGAAAAAGATGTGTTCTTGGATGCATTTAAGTTTATGTAGGATGATGATGATATGGTATGGGTATATTGGATGCACTTACTTGAACATGCATGTTGAAATATGATCATGAAATGATGATTTGATAAAAATAAATTTTAATCAGAATCTAAACACTAAAAATATGAATATTTGAAGTGTTAAAATGGTATAAAACTTTGTCATAAAGTTTACTAGCTTTGCATGTTGTACTTGGTGCTTTAAAAGTTGTAAAATACGTGAAATCACATGATTTAGGTGACTTACACAAAAACTGCACTAATCTGATTATAACCATAATTTTAATCAGTAAATAACATGTATTGTGTTAAAATATCAAGTCGTTTCGAGTTGGGATGATTATAGTAACGTTTAACGCAAAACTATGCGTTAAAACGGTCAAAAATCGGCTTTTCGGATGATTTTTATAAAACTGATTTAGATCAGTAAATTAACTGATGTTTTTAGTTTAAAAACAAGTATTTTAACTAATTTTAAGTTTACTTGGTGTTTGGTTGGTCATACGTGACTTCCGACGCCTGAAAACGTTACCGAATCGCTAAAATACGCATTTTTCTAAGTACACTAGTATGGGTAAAATTTTGGGTAAACCTTATGTGTTAAAATGTGTTATGTGATTTAAACATGAGAATGTGAAAATATGTTAAGTTTTAACATGATTTTAAAGATTTGGATTATGCATGTATATTTGTGCGTTTTGTGCGGTAGAAACGGTAAAAATCGCGTTAAGTGTGTAACTTGTTTGTCGAGCATGAAATTTGATACATATGAGATATTTTATGTATATTTGCATTAAAAATGAGAAAATAGATAAGTTAGTAATATTTTGTGTGTTCGGTGTTAATTTCTATGAACGTTGTGTATATATATATATATATTACAACGCGCAAATCGTAGATATATTGCGTATAAACAGGAGAGTTAACGGATTTACACAATAATGGTCACCAATAAAATCGTTCAAGTCGCAAAAATCATAATAAATATATAAATGTATATGGACTCGTATATATATATTTTAACGTGCCAACATAATCAAAAATGACAACTTTTCGAGAAAATCTCAAAGTTATGTGATAATTCTAAGAAACGGAGAAACTAAGGATTTTTGTGTTAAATATATATATATTGATTTAGAATTGTTCCCATATTAGGACGTATATAATCAATCTCTGGGATTGCGGTATTAAAATACGCAACCAAAGGTGAGTGTCACTAAACCCCTCTTTTTACTGTTTTGTATATATTTTGGGGGTGGATAACGTTGTTAAAAGGGTTTAACAATGTTTTCAAAATAAAACATACCTTTTAGTATAAAATATATATTTTCGCTGAAAATATATGAAATTTGATAAGTTATACGTTTCGAAGTAAAACATTTTTGATGAATAAATATTGGATGTACGGTATTTCTTAAGTGATACAAGACCGTACAGTTGGAGTACGGATGCCGGCCTGGGTCTCGAATGATGGAGATTCAGGGGATTCGTACACATTGTGTATTAAATTGTCATATTAGTAGGATATATATATTGTATGTGAGGCAGACATCATATTGTTCTTCGAGAAAGAACCCCGCGCCCATGATGTCGTTTAATCATTTAAGTATTGCACGCGATGAATTGTTGGTACATCTATCGGGTTGAAAACCCCGTCGTGACCGGTTGCCCCGTGTCAATGTCAAACGACGAATTAATATTCTGTTTATTGTCTAGCATTGATTATCGCTGCATGGTTAATATATAGTTCGTATCGTCTAGCTAACATACGAGTCTGAAAATTGACGTAATAATTTAATATACAAAACCTGGGCAGTATTACTGTTGTCGGAGTAATGAACCGACGGAAGGCCCATGGATTTTATGAAGAAAGTAATATGGACTTTCTAATAATTAAATGGATGTTTTTAAATAAACACCTAAACAGAAAGTTTTCCTTGGAATAAAATCTGTTAGTAAACAAATAAGTGAACTCACCTTCCTTTGTGTTGACACTTGATTTTTAACGTGTTCTACAGGTACTTGAATTCGGCTTCGGGAATTATGGCGTATCTTGTGGTTGTTGATGCATGTTTTGTTACTTAAAATGTTGGACTGACTTTTAAAACTTTCTGGGACGAATGTAATAAGATCCGTGAGGATCAAAATAACTTAACTATGTCGTGGTTGTGTCGTGTCTTAAAACGTAATGTTTAAATAACTTACATCTAAAATATACTAAAATGTCCAACAATTAAATGCATCGATCGACAAGATATAAATGGGCACCAGCTTCCGTCACCACTACGTTTTATATTCCGCTGCGACGTTTTTGGGATGTG
The DNA here is from genome assembly GCA_030545235.1 of Helianthus tuberosus. Taxonomy (NCBI): domain Eukaryota; kingdom Viridiplantae; phylum Streptophyta; class Magnoliopsida; order Asterales; family Asteraceae; genus Helianthus; species Helianthus tuberosus. The sequence continues at coordinate 71,822 of JARYGA010058451.1, forward strand.
ACATAATGTTTATAATAACGCAATTTTAAAAACCTCATATTATAGTAGAATGCTTGTTTATGATATTAGAAAAATAACGCATGTACAAGACTAAAAATCACGCTAGTTTAAGAATTAATAACGCATGTTAGAAATGCACTTTCCTTGAGTATGAAAGTGACGCTAGTTAGAAAGATAATAACGCATGATCCATCTTGATTTTTTGTACAAATAAATGCTGAGTGACTTGAGTCAGGATTTTGTTTTACTTTAACTGATTCCAGTTAGTGAAGACCATATTGTTGTTTGCATGGCATGCTATAGTGGCTCGATTGTTATTTGTGGTGTTTAGGCTATAACTAAGCCCAATATAAATCACTGGTACAAGAGGCCTGTTAGTATAAGTGTTGATTTCATAAATAGTGGAATGGGCTTTGAATGATATAGACTACACAGGAGATTTAGTTGTTGGGCCAATTTATTAGGAGGCTAAGCCCACATAAGTATGAAAAGAAAGATAAGAGTAACATTGGGCTGTGGTCTTTTGAAAAGAAAAAAATTGCACTAAATTTTGTTTGAAATAAAGCCCACGGTTAACACAATGGACAAGAACATAAATAAAAATGAAAATTATGCTAGTTAGATAGATAATAACGCATGATATTGATGAAACTCCAATTCTGCAGCTGTTGAAAACAATGGACAAGAAGATAAATAAATACATTTCTATGGTTACGGAAATGAACAATATCATTACGGACGCAAAGGAAAAGTGTTTTTGGGATCCAGATATAATAAGAATGTGTAAAAGATGGGATGATGCAGTTAAGAATACCGTGTTGACGACGACTGATCAAGTAAGCTCTGGAGGTGATGATGCATTTCAAAACAAAGTTGGAAAGGGTGGCGATACTATTCAAGAGTTAGGAGGGGATGGAGATGCAACCGTAGAAGAAGAAAACACAGGAAAAACAAAAGGTAGAGAAGAATTTGTGTTATTTCTTAAGATTAACGGTAATTTAAGTTCAATAATGAGAAAACGTTTGTGATTTTATAGGATGTGATGATGTTGATAATATGATTTATGACGATGGGGGTATTTCAGACTCATGCCTGGCTGCATTACAAACCATCAAACCAGGTGTATACAAGCAGACGATAGAAGGTAACAAATACGATCATTGCTAAAATATTAACCGTATTCTAACTTGTGTATACAAAAAATTAACCTACTCGAACATACAAACAGTGACACAAGCAGATGTGGTACACCAAATGGACCAAGATGTAAATTTAGCAGAGTCCAGTCAGCAAAAATCACAAAGTCAGAATACAGTAACTGAGTCGATGTTGAATGAGCTTGAAAAGATAAACCCTGACGTCTATGGTAAAGAAATGCCTCCCACCACATCTGCTGAAGAAACAGATGAAGTGACGGATGCAGAAATGCAGTCGGTGGAGACGTTTTTAAGATTGGCTCCCATCCTACAAACATCAAATGAAAGTAAGCAAAAAACTCCCGTGTCTGCTAACAAAAAAAAAATGGATGAACAGAGACAGACAGAACTATTGAGAACGCGTATCAAAATGCTGAGGGATAAGAACGAAAAACGAATGGCAGAATTAGGTGACGCACACCGATTACCTTACTGCAATAGGATAACCAGCTTATATGAGCCACTCCTGGAACGTGACCAAACGATCATCTGTTACATCTTAGCTTCGATCAGAAGTATTGGGTAAGATCAAGGTTTTGTTTCTTTTAAACCGCTTAAAATATTGATCTATTTGTGTTCACCATTTGTTAAAAACGGTCCCTTTTGGTTTTAAACAACAGCTCATTGATATACAAGTCTGAAAGTGGAGTCGAAACACTAAAAATCATTTTTGAAAGCTTTCACCCATCGCAATTCGTAGCTTCAAATGAAGTGGATGCGTTTGTAGATGTGTTGAACTTTGAAGAGAAAAAAGGGACAAAAAATCATCACCATACAGGCTGTTCTTGCCAAGTACAATGATTGTAAGTTTTTCCCTATTAACCACGCATGTATGTATTTTGATATGTTAATCACACATTCAATATGTTAAATCACACATATTGTGTTCTAATCACGCAAGCTATATGATAATCACGCATGTTTAAAGTTAATGCACACATGTTTAAGGTTAACCACGCATGTTATGTGATAATCACGCATGTTTAAACTTAATGGACAGATACAGTTTAATGATAAAAATGACCATAATTTTTGCAGCCTGACGTAATGTATGGGCCCAATTACAATGACAATGATCGATTGAAAGTATTTGCATCAAGCCTAGATGATATACTGGGTAAGTATGAGGTCAAGAAACTTGACATAGTGGATCTTATCTTTATTCCAGTACTACTATCTGATCATTTCTGGTGTCTATGCTTCCACTTGAAAAATGACGAAATTGAGTTAATTGATAACTCTAGGTTTAAGGAATCGTTTAGCAAACGCTACCGTGGGCGGCCTGAAAAGATGGTAATTCTTGAATACTCAGCTTTATATACAAAAACGGCTATATATTATTATGAGTAGGTACTAATATGATTTTTTATCGTGATTATAGCGAAGAGTTCTAGTTCTATACCTAAAAGACAAGATACGAAGAAAAGAGTGGATAACAAACTTGGAAACGGCAAGCATAATACGAAAGGAAATGGATTGGAGAACTCTTCAAAATGGAGTTGACTGTAGTGTCTTCACTATGAGACATACGGAGATGTACAAAGGCAGATCACCATGGAATCCGGGGTTTGTGAACGAAGATAAAAAGACCATTCAAGATTCACAGCTTCGATTCTTACGGTACCGGTATCTTAGTAAGATTGTATTGTCCGAATACAATCTTATAAGGAAAGAAGTGTATAACAAAGCTAAGAAATTTGCGAAGACCGCAAGCACCGTAGATGTTTTGCGCGATCTAGATAACAAAATTAGGGACCGATTGGATCAGTTCTTCAAACTTGACAAAGTGAAACAAAATGCTACGTCGTAGAACTACTTTGTTACAAACATATTTGACCTGTTCCTTTTTTAATTTTATTTTTATTTTTTTAATTTTCCTGATTACTCATAAACTATGTTATCAGATAACATGAAAAATGTAAACACAATGGGTATATTTCCTTATTCAAACATAAATTCGATACAAGAAAAACACTTGGATAAACATAAAAGCCACATGGTTTGACTACCCAGATGAAAACGATTCATAATACAAACACACATGCTTGCACCCATCAGAAAAAGGACTCCAAAAACTTGATCTTCGTGTCCATAGAGCATCTTAAGACGGTTATTGCATCCGCAAGCTCCTTTAACTATTTCTTATCCCACTCTCCTAGATCAACCATAAACATCATAGCCACCTCTCGGATACTTGACTCTTTCATACCAGACAACAAATTGAATATCTCTTCTCGCCTCTTCATGTTCTCTCTGACCCTAGAAATGTTAGTTTCCAACAAGTCTTGACTTGTCTTCAGCAATTTGTTCCTTGATTCTCTTTTTGAGATAAACACTCATAGCTGATGATGAAGAAGAACCACAAGATGAATTACAAGAATCTGCCATCTTTGAAGGTAATATTTGAATGCTCTTTCTATGATATATAAAAGGAAATACCAAATAAGAGGACATCTAAAATTATTAAGCATGACAATTGTATGGTTCAGAAATCATTATCGATGTTTTTTGGAGTTTTGTTGGTCCAGTACAGATATTTATAAAAAGTACTCAAGTTACAAAAATGGGAATGTTCAATAATAACGCACGTCCTATATGTGAATTTCTTTTACTTAATCACGCAAGTACAATAATAACACACGACCTGTATGTGAATTTTTTTTACTTAATCACGCACGTCCTATATGTGAATTATGTAAGATATTGAACTTTGTTAAAAATATTAAACAATATACAAGTTACAAGTTGATCTAAAATATAAATAATCCTAATAATAATGAAACCTACAAATAGCCTTCCAAATCGACATGACTGGTAATTAGGGCTGCAAACGAACCAAATGTTCGGCAAACAATTCGTGAACCATTCGGCGGGAAGTTCGTTTGTGTTCGTTCGTTTACTAAATAAACGAACACGAACAAGAAATTTCGTTCGTTTAGTTAAATGAACAAACATGAACAGAGGTCGTGTTCGTTCGTTTATGTTCGTGAACATTCGGTAACGTGTTTGTTTGTGTTCGATACTTCATTAGTGTTTTTAGTTTTTATTTTTTTTTAAATACTTCAAAATTTCGACAAATTAAATATCTAATAAGTGTCGGTGTATTATATATTCTGTTCATGAATGATTGTTTGCGTTCATTTGTTTCCATTTGTATTCTTGAACATTAGTTTGTACTCATTTGTGTTCGTCAACGTTCGTTGCCTAAAATTAACAAACAAACACAAACGAACACGAACAGGTTCATTTCCTTAACAAAAAAACATGAACATAAAATCTCGTTCGATAAGTGTTCGTGAACGGTTCACGAACACATATATTTCTTAACAAACGAACACGAACAAGGTCTTGTTCGTGTTCGTTCGGTTCGTTTGCAGCCCTACTGGTAATTATGTGAGATATTTAATTTTACTTACCAAATCTCCCACAACTACCATATTAAATCACAATCTTCATACATATTTGATACCCCATATTAGATTTTTTTTCAAAAAATTAACAACTCTCAGCAAGTAACAGAAATGTCTACTGATCCGGCAAGCAAAGCCATCAAGGAGCTCCTCTCCAGCCACACGTTGACAGAGCTTGCATCTGATGTAAACTCTACTAACAGTATTTTTTATGTGCAGAGGAAGGTCCTTGAACAGCAGAAGATGAACCAAGAAGTCTGGGGAAAACTACTTGAAGAACCAAAATCTTCGTTGAGGGACAACGACATAAACCTTATGAGGGATCAGGCATCTGCTGATCACTTGGTTTACTTCCATCTGAAGGATGCAGTGGAGATGGTGCAAGAGAAGATGGAGACCAGTGACAAGGAGCTTGGGAAGATATTCACATCGAAGTAGGTGGTATGTCTGTTTTATTAGCGTTTTTTTGTTGATTTTCGGGGATGTTATAATGTTGGTATTTTGAAAACTTACAACTATGGTGGTTTTTGGCAATCGAAACTGATATGTGGATATATTTAGAAATATCATGTAGGCTTAATTTTAACATGTTTTGATACCTTTTCAGGCATCTGTGTATGGTGTTTTGGCGTTATTGTATGAAAAAGGCATGTTAAATATTATCACGCATGTTAAATTTAAAAACGCTAGTTATGAAAAAAACAATCTGTGTTTGTTATGTTTTTGGTTAAAATAGCTGTGAACAGGGGTTAACACAGGTTATACAAAATGTTAAAGAGGGGTTAAATGGTCATTTGAGTTAGTCTTGTATATTTATGCATTTTAGGTTGAGGTCCAATATAGTAAAATAACGCATCTGCATATTGAAAACGTTCTGGCTTGTTATCACGGGGTAAAAAAGGACTCAGTTGAGATGGTATACTTAATCACGCATGGCAGGGTAAACATATTAAATCACACAAGGTATTAAAATGACGCATGTTAAATGTCAAGATCACAGATCACATAATGTTGTTTCTTAAAAAAGGCGAAAAAAACCCCATGTTTAAATGTATGCAATTGTGGTTCAAAAATCACTCGTCATCATCGTTAAGCTCTTCCCATTCAGAATCACTATCATCGGCTTCATCAACCTCCTCATACTCTTCCTCTCCCTCACCAGTTTCTGCCTCCTTGTCCTCTTCGTCTACTAAACCAGGATCAGTCTCTAACTGAACTACTCTTCTTTTCTTCACCTTCTTATCGGCAGCACTAGCTTGACCCTTTAAAACTGAACAAGTTCGGATATCATGACCTTTAGTATTGCAAACACTGCATGTCCGACTTCTCTTACCATTTAGACTAATCATCTGTTCTTTTTTTGATTTGATCCGCTTAGGTGAACCGCGTCCTTTGTTCCTAATACCGGTTGGCACACGGACTGTAGGTGGAGCATCAGTGTTCGGTTTCTCGTAACCGATTAACCTTGAATATCTATCAAACTTAGGGTCAATAGGCTTGGTTATGCGAAGTTCATCAACCATTTCTTTCATCTCCCTCATCTGGTCCCTGACTATAACTAGATGATCAAAATCTCTCATCAAATTACTAATAAGATACTCTCTAGTATGCATTATCTCATACGCAACCTCCTTGGCCTTTTTATGCCCATCATTATCATCGGCTTTTAAATCAAATGTGTTATTTAGATCATTCGGTACCACGTCTTTGGTCCATCTTCTCATAACATACTTGTTGGGAATTTCTTTCACTTTGAACATCTTGAACACAAAGTATATATGTTTGCACAACAATCCATATTGTTCAAACTTGCGACAACTGCATGATCCAATTACATCCTCCCCCTTCTTGAAACAAACCTAAATAAAAAAATTGAAAATTAAAAATGAAAAAAAAACGCAAGTTGTTATGTAATAACGAAAGTTGGCTGGTCCTAAATACTGATACCTCTAATAAACCGTCACCGTGGGCTTTGAAATCTTTCATACTTATCTTCATGAACGGTTCTTCGATTTTAGTCTCCATAGGAAGGCACTCAGACAGTATTCCATATAACTCTGCCTGTTGATCAGCAAAGATGGACCTGGTGTAAATTTTCATAGCATCTTCCTCCAAGGTAGTTTCAAACCAGTTATCTGGGGTTGTGTTTCTAGAAATATGGTCATTTTTCTAATGGTTGAATCTTTGCACGTCCATTGCACCATCAAAATGGTTAAAAAACTCAACAAGGGTAAGTTGAGAATTCGCCACCTGACAGAAAAAATGGTTTTCGCTCTCTGATCTGGAGGTGGTCCGCATGAGCCCAAACATAGGCTCATCACGATAGAAAGCTGGAATCCACGAAGATCTCATGCCAAACATATCGTCAATCCATTTATTCTCGGTTAGACCGAATTCAATCATTATCAGTTTCCATTCTATCTCAAACGTTTATGGCGCAATCGAATCAGTCCACACAATGTCACACATATGTCTCTTGAAATCTTCATTGTTACACAACTCGTGTCCCACCTATTAAAAACAAGGATTGCAATGAACATAAATTAGAAATCTTTATAATTATTCATGCTTTTTGTAAAAAAAATATAGAGTGTAGGAAATAATAACGCATCATGTAATTGTAATCACGCATGTTGTAGTTGTTGTAACATCCCGTGTTTCGAAAGTCAAAGTCAAAGTCAAGGTCAAAGTCAACGACCAATCGCGCGACTTGACTGATAGTGAATTCTTTTATGTGTTTAACTTTAGTTGTATTATGTGGAGTAAGTGTCAGTAATCGCAGTAATCGACGTATGTTATTCGCTATTTAATCGACTTACGACTGTGAACTATAGGAAGTAACAATGCGATAAAGTTAACTAAAACGATACTCGAACTATGCTAATCGAATCAACATCGAATGGTAATCGCACTCGCAACTCGAAATACGCATTTTGGTTATTGTTATACGTGTGTGTGTACCTTATGTGTTACTTGTGCATGTTTATTTATGTTATGTGTGGTAATCAATCGAAACGCAATCGAAACTCAATCGCAATCGAACTCAATCGCAATCGAAACGGTATGGTAATTGGTAGAGAAGAGATAGTGCGAGATATGAGTAGTTGGGATTAAAAGTAATTTGATAAGCAACTCTATCGCATCACTGGCTCGAATCACATCGCAACGCGCTACACGCTAATCGAAACGGCAAAACTCGTCGCGCCGAGCACTCGAACCAGGTACCAGCCCGGCCAGACTGCCACCCGAGCGAGGTGTCATCCGACCGAGGAGCCACTCGGCCGGGCTGCCACCCGGGCGAGATGCCATCCGACCGACCAACCCTTTCCACTTTGGGAAACCCTATAAATACCACTTGTCACTTTCATTCTTTCCACTTTTGGCAACTGACATCCGACCAGCACGCTAACCTTGCTTTTCTCCGATTTCTCGCAATCCCGGTAAGATCTTGTCCTAAATCTTGTACTTCCTAAATCTACAAGCACTCCTAAACCTTTCTATCTTTTGAATCTTAACTTTTAACCGTGAAATCATCAAGATTCAAGGTGTTCTAGGATGACGTCATCATGGGTTCTTGAAGAACCTCATGTTTTGGCCTCAATCCACCAAGAACAACTTAGATCTAACCGATTTCCACATAAACAAGCAAAGATCTTTCATAGATCTAAACATCTTCATGGTGAAAAGGATTGAGAGAAGGTTTCCCAACTTTCTTTCAACTCTTTTACACTCAATGCACTCAAACCGATAGAATCGGAGCTTGTGCCAGTTTACTACTCATCGTTGTGGTTATGTTGGTTCAAGATCCGTATTCCATCCACGAGATTATCGATTCCGGGTTAACCAAGAACAATCGTCCCGAAACCGGTGGACTGACCGAACTTGGGTGATTCCTGTTCGATCGGGTCACTAGAGCTTAGGATGGAGTTATGTTGGTTAGCACGAGATCAACACATCTCGATAAAACGACAAACCATAAAAACAACCAAATGTAAGATGAACAGGTCGACCAGGACGGAGTGCCGTCCGATCGGACTGTTATCCGAACGGACAGCCACTCGTACGACCGGCCACCCGTACGACTTGCACCTTGGCCCCACACTTAACTATTTTTGCCATCATTTGAAGTCTGAATGTTGAACGAATTGTTGTCCGATCGGACTACCATCCGATCGAACTGCAAATCGAATCATGCGACATTTAAACTTCAACACTTAAACAATTTTCAACATGTTCATGCACCAAGGATGCCACCCGACCGAACGACCATCCGATCGAGTGACACCCTGCTGTGAACTTGTTCTCACTAAAGTGCCCAACTGAATGGGTTGCCGTCCGATCGAACGACCGTCCGATCGACCGACCTGAAAGGTAGAGATACTTCAATGTTTTCTAAATGCTACAACGAAAACTTCAAAAGTCAAGCCATCATACACAAACACATCCTTCCCAAAGGAAGGAACAATCCACTCGAACAGTCATCCGACCGGATGACCGCCCGAACGGACTACCACCCGCACGACTGGCCGTCCGATCGGATTACCATACAATCGAACTGCTGTCCGACTCACTTGTACCTTGCATCATTTTACGCATCGCTTATCGTTATACTATCAATCTATTCAGGCTAACCTTACTCTCTAGCGCTCCCTTCAATCCATCAATCGCTGTGAGTATACTCGATCCCTTTTTGCTTTATGCACTTTTGGGTGTTACATACGTTACGAATATTGAAATCACATCGAACACACTACTCAATACTATTTAAACGCTAACCATTCCTGCATGTTATACGTGGCTTAATGAATGCTTGTTTGTTATGTTTACACATGGAATGTTGTCTACCTGCCTTAGCAACGATAGTACTATAGTTTGGACTTAGCACCCGTTCACTCGGGGGTTGTTAAGGACAATTATTTGCATGGATTACAGTGGTGATCATGTATTACGAACAGCCTTGGGCAGTCAACCCGCAGTCATTGGTATCGATAGATCTATGTCGATAACTAACGTGCTTCATTTCACTATGCGTACGTGCTGGTTATGCGTAAACGATTTCGAACTCTATTATGCTATATCAAACTTGTATGCTCACCTTTACACTATGTGTATTGACTGTTACTTTAACGTATGTGATAGGTGCTTAAGTTGTTTATATGCTTAGCTTGCTGTGAACTTGAGGCAAGGAAAGGTCTAGGATGCTCTCTGTGCTGTGATGAAATCGAAGCTAGGAAAAGAGGTCCTAGAAACAAATAAATAAACTATCTATGTATAAATCTGAGTGGTCGGAACAGAACTACTTGACTAGATTTTGTCTGTAATAATTTGTTTGCCTTTTAAGACATGGTATGGGACATGTTACTTTAAATTAATTGGTAATGATAATTGTTATGGAAACTTCTGGACAATCTGTTTCACTCAGTGCCATACCCCGATGTTTTCGCCATCGGTTGGGGTGTGACAGATTGGTATCAGAGCCATAACTATAGGGAATTAGGCAAGACTCGACCTAGTCCGGGTCGAAGTCTTAGAGACCTAGTCTATAGTTAGGAACCAACAGACCGACTCGTACATGTCCAGTAGGGATTATGTATGAGCTTACTGCCATTTCTCGCTATCCTCACCTATGCTGCACTCGAATTTTCAATTTTGAATAAGCGATTAAGTTAAGAATAGGTGTGAAAACCGCAAACTCTCGACTAAATTGCTTGATCAACCCACATTTTCATCTATAAACACGAGGACTTGCGTTGAACCAGGAGTGAAATCCATACTTTGACGCACAATTCTCTTTTATTTCATCAAAAACAGGAACAAAGTTGTTAAGCCAGGGGTGAAACCCTAACCTTGACGACTTGTTCCGACTTTTACTTGGTTTTACAAAACTCTCACCAAAGTCTCGACGGACTCCAACGACCTGAAGTCACGGTATGACTAACGGGATATGTGCCAAACGCCCAAGAATCGAGGCAAAGGCACAGTCCTGAAGGTCAAAATGTGTACAACAAGTCCTTGTGAATAGTCGAATCACTTTGGTAAGTCGATGTCTAATAGCCGCAGACGATCTATTTTTCGATTTTTATGTGTTTCAATTCTGAGCCCGCAACTGCTGACTCTGATGATTCGTCGATTTTATGTGTTGTATGTGTATTTACCTGCTTAAATGTTTTAATGTTTGGGGATTTATACGATTATTGCTCTCACTTCGATCGACACGCACGACTCGCACTGCCCTTCTATCCCAAACGCTGACAAATCGCTAAATTATGGACGACCTTATGCTATGTTATACGCTTATACTACTATACTACTCGACAAGTTATTCGCGACCGCTATTATCGAACACTCGCAAACTTTGAATGATAAGTTTCTGTGTTCTGAGGTAGTCGGAATGCTCTGCGTGTCTCTATATGCTCCTATGTACCTCTGGTGATTAAATGCGTATGTGCTTCTGTGCTCTACGTGCTTATGTGCTTATGTGTTTATGTGCCTTTGTGCTTATGTGATTATGTGATACATGTTTCATCGTGTTCCTGAGCTTTAGTAGTAATAGGATTGTGAGGTGAGATTCGAATATGTCATGTTGAGTCCTGTGACGATGTCTGTTACAGACAATGTCGTCATCTGGATCTCGCGCTACCCGAGACACTCGCCGAAAGCAAGCAGACAAACGTCTTGCTGCCATGATCACTAAGCAAATGGCAAAGGTTGTAGCCCAAGTCGTCAGCGAGCTGTACGAAAACATGAGCAAATCGTCTGAGGAATCCCGAACTGAGACTTCCAAAGCTGCTTTCAGCTTCAAACAATTCAAGGCATGTAGACCGAAAGAGTTCATCGGAGAAGAAGGCCCTACAGCTTTGTTTCAATGGTTTGACTCCATCGAGGTCACACTACGACAGAGCGGTTGCCCCGATAACCTACGCACTCTCAACGCGACTGGCGTCTTCCAGTCCCGCGCCTTAGACTGGTGGACGGCTGAGAGAAACAAACGTGGGAACGATGCAGCCTACGGTCTGTCATGGGACGAGCTCAAGGAAGTCATGCTGGAAGAATTTTGCCCTCCTCATGAGCGCCAGAAGTAGAAGATGAATTCTGGCACATAAAGCTAAAGGATGGAGAAAACGCTGCACTCACTGCTCGCTTCAAACAGCTCAGTATTATCTGTCCCGATCAAGTCAAGACTCCGGAGATCACAATCAAGAAGTATATCCGAGCCCTGCCTGACAGTGTTGCAGATTTCGTGCAAGCGGCCAAGACTACAACGATCGAAGAGACTTACCTACTGGCCACTGAAATCAACGACAAGCGGGTCAAGGCCGGAGTCTGGGATAAAACTTCAAAGAATCTGCACCAAGTCACCGCCGCACCAACCGCTGAAACCGCCACTGCTCAATCATCAAAGACCTCACGCCGTAAGAAGAAGAACAGCACAACAGCTCCAGCAACAAGAACTGTGTTGTCACGACCACTGCTGCTCCACTTCAAGCCGTACCGGCTCAGCAGCACTCTCACCACCGTCCAGCACCAGTTACTTATGCACCGCTAGCAAAGCGTGCATACACAGGCCACCACCCGGCTTGCCCGACATGCTCTTACCATCACCCGGTGGGTCTCGCCTGTCGTTTCTGCGCTCACTGCAATATGTACGGCCACTTCACTACTAATTGCCGTACTGGTCCCCGTCAAGCACCAGCTCAAGCCACTGCTCATCAAGCTCTGCTCCCAGCCCCTCAAGGCCCACAAGCGGCTCAGGCACCCGCGGTCAACGGCCGAGTCTGCTTCGCATGTGGTGATCCCAACCACTTTGCGAACATATGCCCGAACAGGGTTGTGAAACAAGAGCCCCAGCAGCAACACCAGCAGCAACAGCCTCAGCAGCAGCAACAAGCCGCACGTGCCAGAACCTTCAACATCAATGTGCGCCAAGCCCAGACTGACAACAACGTTGTCAATGGTACGTTCCTTGTGAATGGTATTTATGCATCGTGTTTGTTTGATACTGGAGCCGATAACTGCTTTGTGTCGTTCGAATTTGAGAAACTCCTTAGTCGTAAGCGCTCCCAACTCCCCTCGACTTTCGATGTTGAAGTCGCTACCGGAAGAACCGTCGTCGTTAATTCTGTTCTTCGTGATTGTACTCTTGAGCTCAACAATCACATCTTCCCAATCGACCTCATCCCGATGCAACTTGGAAGTTTTGACATCATAGTAGGCATGGACTTTCTTCGTGAAAACCATGCTGAAGTTGTGTGTTTCTATAACATGATTCGATTCTCGCTCGTGAATGGTGACTTATTGTGTTTCTATGGTGAAACTGCTTCGAAAGGTCTCAAGCTCATGTCCTGTGTCCAAGCTAGCAAGTATCTTCGCAAGAAATGCAGAGCTTTCTTGGCTAACATTGTAGTAGCGGAGAAGGAAAAGAAAGAAAAGACAGAAGTGAAAGATGTTCCCGTGGTTCGTGAATTTCCTAATGTGTTTCCTGACGACCTTCCCGGCCTACCGCTAAGTCGTGATATCAACTTTCGTATCGAACTCATTCCTGGAGCCAATCCTGTTGCCAAAGCTCCCTACCGACTCGCACCGTCCGAAATGCGTGAACTCTCAAACCAACTCCAGGAATTACTTGAGAAAGGCTTCATTCGCCCGAGAACCTCTCCTTGGGGCGTGCCAGTCCTTTTCGTCAAAAAGAAGGATGGGTCGTTCAGGATGTGCATCGATTATCGGGAACTGAATAAGTTGACTATCAAGAACCGCTATCCCGTGCCTCGCATTAATGATTTGTTTGATCAGCTACAAGGTGCTACATGCTTCTCGAAGATCAATCTACGCTCAGGCTATCACCAACTACACATTCAGGAGGATGATATACCCAAAACCGCTTTTCGTACTCGATACGGCCACTATGAGTTCGTTGTTATGCCTTTTGGTTTAACCAACGCACCCGCGGTTTTTGTCACACCCCCAAAATCCACTCGCGGAGTATCACCGCTTGGAGGCGTGACTGACCAGGATCAAACCACTAATCATATCGAACAAGTAAATAATTAATTGTAAAAGTCCAACCAACACGATTAGTGTCCAAAACAAACATAGTTAAGTTATGAGCGGAAGCATAATGTTTAAAACCAAATCAAAAGTTCAAATATCCAAATGTTTAACATGGCACCCAGCTGTCCATGTCCCACAACGACTCTTCCTTGTGCAAGCTCCAGCTAAGAACTTATTGACCTGCAAAGCATGTAGTAACGAGTCAACAACAAGTTGAGTGAGTTCACGGTTGGGTGTTCGTTTTAAGTTGTTCCAAAAACAGTTTCCCTTAACTGGCATCTTGCCGTGGGGGTTACCCTGTCACACCCCGACCACGTAAAACAACAAAACATGGCGGAAACGTCGGGGAGTGTTGTAACAGAATCATTGTTTCATAACACATGGAAATTGAAACATTGTTTTATTAAATAAAAGAGTTACATTGTCTTGACAATCAGAGAAACATAACACAAATAACTAGTCTTGCATCTTTTATTGTCACTAAGGCCCAAGTCCGCCTAAGTGTATCTTGATAAGTCCTATGCATCATCTCCTGAAAACACATGTGAAAATAGGTACGTCAGCATAAAAATGCCTGTGAGATACATAGGTTTTGTGAAAATGAGATTCATGACTTATGTTTAAGAAAATGTTTAGTCATGAACCTTGTAGTTTGCTTTGTTTTGTAAATCGTTTGAAAAGCAATAAGATCAGATGATAAGTATAAGTAAGGGAATAATGTATGGTTAAATGAATAACCAAGTAAAATGAGTTTGTAAAAGATAAATTGTTTTGTAAAACAATGTCTTGTGAAAAGTATGTTATTTGTATAAAATGTTATATGTCTCAAATTGAAATGATTCAAATAACGCTACGATATGTAATACCATACAAACACTTATATATAGGAAGTACCAGCGGCGTATCCACCATGCTTGTATCATATTACACACGCCTCGTTACTTAATCAATTACTCAAACCAAACCAAACAATGTAAGATGTCTATGTTTAAACCAATTGTCAAAAGTCCTTGTATAAACCATGTCAAAAGTTGATAGTCTAAAAGTAGTCAAGTAATGCGTAACAAATGTTTATGTATGGTAAGTAAAATAAGACTACTTAAACCATAAGTAAAATGTACAAAACAAAGTATTTTGAGTAAATCAAAAAGTTATGTTTTGTAAAATATATGCATGCTATACTGAATATGAACATTTATGCGGTATTGTGAAAATTCATACATCCAAGCCTTGAGACAGTCGGATAACTATGTAAAAATGAGTTATCAAAAGAATATGTATTCGGATTCGGTCATTCCTTACGTCCAAACAAACCCGAGATTTCAGGAATGGGATTTGTCAAGTCCTATGGTACCACTACCTACTACCGAGCGGCATGATCGGTGTTAATGAATGTATAGTATAGTTTAAACAAACCAAATGTCATACCAAAATGTAAGCATGTTTTATGAAGATAATGTACCTAGTATGCTAGAGTAAACATACAAGGTAGAGCTGTAAAACAATGTGTCCATATGTTACTGGAACATATGCAACAGAGATGCAATGTAAAATAATGTACTAAGCATGTACTAAATGGACATACATAGTATGTGATGTGATGTGATGTGATGTAGAACAATGTACTAAGTATGCACACAATGGGCATACGTAGCAAAAAAACACAATGAAATCATGTACTATAAGTGTACTAATAAACATAGCAAGTATATGATGTGAAAACAGGAAAGCATGAAAGTAACAAGTAGGCACATGTGTTTCACCCCAAAACAGTTTGGAAAACAGTAAAAGAGGGGTCTATGTACTCACTTGAGATTGCTTAGTAGTCCTTGAGTAACAACCAAACAATGCTAGAGATCGCGGATATCAAACGGCACCTAATATAGGTAACTACATTAATAAACCGGACCTAAATCGGAAGATCGGATAGAATGAGGCTCGTAAACCAAATGAGTATGGGAACTCGTGTAATATGGTTTAACAAAGCCCACATAGTAAGAGAAACCTAACCTAAGTGCTTACGACCCATTACGACCCGTTTAGGTAGCTTATGCTACTTTAACGCGTCGTTTGCGTAAAACGCGTTCGGACCGCCTAACTAGTCCTATGATAAGTAAAATATGCCTTAACATGTCTAATATGGTTGTCAAATCAGTTTAGATGTCAAAAGTTATGTTACATATGATTAAAACGAATTTTGGCATCAAAGGGGTATTTTGGTAATTTACCTAAGGCATATAAACTACCTATCATACTACTACTTAAACGAAGCGACCATAAGGTATAACCTCGTAAGGTTATTCCCTATATACTATGGTCACCTAAAGTGCTTGGTCGGATCCTAATGATCGACCAAACGGGTCGGGTTCGAAAGTATAAGCGATTGTTTAGATCGCTTACCTTACGACCCTATATAAGCACTAAACTAAAAGTGACGAGCTAAGCATGCTAAAACATGCTTAACTAAGTTTAGAAAACAGGTTTGGTATCAAAACAATCGGTTTTGATACCCATAAGTAGTTTGGTTACAAAATACGCAAGAATACGTATTCTGACCGAAACTACGGCTCGTCACTGAGCCTAGATAACGTGGTAATCAGTAGGTATAGTCACTAGGGACTATAACCATCGTGATCACGCTCACGTTATGAAGTTCAAACGAACTTCGCATCGACCATAAACTGGTCAATGCAGAAAGTCAAACAAAGTTTGACTTTCGGACTCGAAAAGCACTAAAAGAACGAAGGAACACTTACGAAGGGTCCCCGAATGCTAATCTAGATCAAAATAGCTCAGGTATGAAACAAAGGTTTCAATTTAGAGCACAAATGATCAGATTCTTGTGAGAAATGAAGTGAAATGTGTTGGGTATTTATAGTTTTCGGTTCACCGTTAGGATCGTTTCTTGGAGAAGAGGGAATGATCTAGCCCGTACACTTGTCAAGATGTTATGGTAACTGAAAATGGCCACCATAGGAGCTTAACAAGTGGCACTTGACCTTTGGAGAATGTTTAGGGGCAGATAACAGCAGCCAAAAACGATTTGCTGCATCTTGACACTGCTTGCGCATCGTAGGGGTTACATGGCTACGCATCGTAAGCATGTAACTTTGGCAGATTTACAATTTTGGTCCCTGTTGTGCTATAAGGTCATTTCCGACGCGTTTAAGGCCCGTTAACCCCATTTCAAAGCTCTAAAATGAAGTTAAAGTATTGGGAACTTAAAAAATGTTCAAAAATATCTCAGATGTCGGTTCGTTTAGCCGTACGGTTGCGATGTTCGGTTAATTACGATGGAATGCGCATAAGCGCGAAAAACGATCCAAATGACGCAACGAATGGATTTTTCTCATGCCAAACACTAAAATAAAATATTGTAGTGTTTACATAAATTTTTGGATGTCCGGATGTATTCATAACGTGAGTTATACGCGAAAATGCAAACTTGTGCACTTTTTGACGCTTTTAGTCCCTGAATGACCCAAAAGTTTATTTTAGCACACCGAACCCCTCAAAGCCTATTTCTAAGCTATATAAAGGATATTTATGGTATGTTTAACTTATGTTCATGTTCCGGAATGTCTGTTACAGTTCAAATTGGCATACTTTCGCAGTTTGTCAAATTTAGTCCCTGTAAGCGATTTAACTTGATTTTTGCCATACCAAAGCTTCGAAACTTATTTCTAAGTTATGTAAAGGTTATTTAAGGTATGTTAAGCCTATTTCACTATTCCGGAGTGTTCGTTGCATTAAACTGGTTATATTTACGCATCGGTGCGCGTATAACCTTCCAGAAAGCGATTTAGAGTTTGGAATCGAACAAAAATTGATATGTGCAAATGATACACATATTTTTACAAATCCCAAGTATGAAATATAATATTTCATTGGTTTGGTATTTGTTTGATGGCCGTGGAGGCACAGGTGTTACATACCCCATAGTTGAAAACGTGATTTGTTTAACCCTTTTGTTTAACCCATTTACTCTAGCAATCCGCCGTGGGGGCTACCCCATGATAGTTATCTGGCATTTCGGCCGTGGGGGCTACCCCTTGTATTCACTATACTCGTTACCATATCGACTACTGACGAAAAGTCATGTTTAAGTGCCCTGAACTATCAATGTCTATCATCATTGACGTGCCCAGATCCATTAGTTCATGCCCGTCCTCTACGGCACGGTGTGAGGCTTGTCAGACCTAAATAGCGCTATCTAACTAATGACCCGCTCGCCATTGGCCCGGCGATTAAGTCGATATAAAAAGGAGGGACTTCGTGATAGAGTTTTGGTCTAGTAAAGTTATCTGTCCGTGAGGACGAGGAATTACATTCCTGAACCATTACTGTCCTACCCAAGAAAGGACGAGGAATCCATATTCCTTAACCCCATTCCCAACCCCTGGGAATCCCATGCTTTGTAGAGTGTGAACTCACCTTGGTTTGCTCGGCAGATTACACAGAAAGGTCAAGCCTAGCAGCTAGTGGTCAACCACGTCCTAACAGGGTTATCATACAAGTCAGGTTTTGGTTTCACAGAGTGCACACAAGTATCACGTAAGATAGCATGTAAGAACACACACACGGATCACGGCAACATAGATCGTTACGATCAACATAATCAAGATTGGGCTCGCACAAGCTTAATGGCCTTGTGCGAGTCGTCCATTAGAACCCAATAAAACCCAGCCCGTAATTAAGAAAGCCCAATACATCTTCATATATATACACGGCCCAACATATAAACAATAAATCCATCTTGTGCGATCAGTCTTGATTCCCAGCCCAATACATATAACATACGGCCCAAATAACAAATAAACAAATAATCTTGTGCGACCCAATTGAGCTGTGCGATCAGGCCTGGCCCAACACGTATACCCGGCCCAACCAGTTTACTAAACATACAGCTTGTGCGACTATAACAGCCTTGTGCGACTGTGAGTGTCTTGTGCGAAGGGACTCTTTGTGCGACCAGAAGGTCTTGTGCGACTGAAGTCTCTTGTACGATCAAGAGACTTGTGTGATCAACAATTTTTCCTACTTTCATGCAACAGTTTACCAATCCTAATTAAATTCATTTGACCCAATTAACAGTTTCCTTATTTGCATAATTTCAATCAACAGAATTAACAATTCTACTCAAACCCTATATCGATCAAACAAGGCTTTTATCTCAAAAATTCTTATGAACTCTAACATAATTAGACATGAACAATAATCATCATACTTAACCATATCCATCTATGGATTTCCAATCATCACATAACACTCATTATCGATCCTTTAACAAATCTGATATCATCATACATGTAGTCGATTAACAACATTTAAATTCTTAAAACAAGAACATGCAATCCGATTAACATGAATATTATCTCATACGCATATGCAAACCGATTACATGTACATCGACAATCAATAATTTAAATCACAATCAATCACAAGATATCCTTAACTCATCATGCAATCAATCTGAAAACAATACATGATATCCGATTTATCATACATATCCGATTAACAAGAATATTATCATTCATACATGCTATATCATTTAACAACACATCATACAACACATCATAGAACACTAACCGATTGAGATGAATGAGGGTGATCCGAACAAGGAAGAATCTTCGATGGAGAGAGTGTTTGGCAGCCTTCGGTTTCGTGAGGGAGAGAGAGAGGAGAGCTAGGGTTTGTGTGTTATGAAAGTTGCAACGCATGAGGAGTATACCCTCTTCTCCTAAGTTATGCGACACAAGGGGAGTGGGCCTAACCCTCTTAACGGGCTGCCCATTCGATTCACTCACAAGAAGGGGTGTGGGCCGAGAGTACTAAAGCCCAAAGGCTTGTGCGTTCGGACGTCTATTGTGCGATCGGTTTCTATCGTGTGGTAATACATACATATAACAAACACAACAATTCTCATTTAACATCACATTCAATGTCATAGCATTCCATTTAATCATTCAATTCACAAAATCACAAAACGTTTACGTTACATCAAGGTACAAAGATAGGTTCGAAATACGAGTTGTCACATTATCCCCAAGTTGAAAGAAATTTCGTCCCGAAATTTAGCACGTACTCACTGAGGAAGCTAGTTAAGTTGTTGCATGGTTTTCCTGGTTTTCCTGGGGTGTCACATCCTCCCCCCGTTGATCTGGAATTTCGTCCTGAAATTCCGTAGCTTCAGCCTCAGTAGTGGTTGTACCATGTGTGAATAGCTGGGGATACTTTTGTTTCATCTGATCTTCGCGTTCCCAGGTGAACTCTGGGCCGCGACGTGAGTTCCAACGAACTCGAACGAGAGGTATTCTAGTACGCTTGAGGACCTTAACATCCCGGTCCGTGATTTTAACAGGTTCCTCGACGAATCGTAACTGTTCATCGATAGTGAGCTCCTTCAAGGGAACTATGTGGGTCTCATCTGACAGACATTTCTTCAGATTCAACACGTGGAAAACATCGTGAACTGCACTGAGTTCTGCTGGTAAGTTCAGTCTGTAGGCCACCTTACCTATTTTCTCAATGACTTCGAAAGGTCCAACGTATCGTGGGTTAAGCTTGCCCCGTTTACCAAAACGAACCACACCCTTCCAGGGTGAAACCTTGAGTAGTACACGCTCCCCAACCTGGAGCTCTAGTGGTTTTCTGCCCTTATCGGCGTAGACTTTCTGACGGTGACGAGCCGCCGCCATTCGTTGTCGTATCTGAGCAATTTTCTCTGTTGTGTCCACCACATGTTCTGGACCAGTAATCTGAGTATCCCCCACCTCTGCCCAACAAAGAGGTGACCGGCATTTACGCCCGTACAATGCCTCAAACGGCGCAGCTTTAATGCTGGTGTGGTAGCTGTTATTGTATGAAAATTCCACAAGTGGCAGATGCTTTTCCCAGCCATTGCCAAAATCAATTACACATGCCCTAAGCATGTCTTCAAGGGTCTGTATGGTACGTTCTGACTGCCCATCCGTTTGCGGGTGATAAGTTGTGCTCATATCTAGCCTTGAGCCAAAGGACTTGTGCATTGCTTGCCACTGTTCTGATGTAAAACGTGCATCTCGATCCGAAATGATAGAGATGGGCACCCCGTGCCTCGAGACAACTTCCTTGAGATATACCTCTGCCAGAGTGGAGAACTTATCCGTTTCTTTGATAGCCAGGAAGTGAGCAGACTTTGTGAGTCGATCCACGATCACCCAAATAGTATCATTACCACGCTGAGATCTAGGCAGGCCAGTAACAAAATCCATGGAAATTTGCTCCCATTTCCATTGTGGTATCTCTGGTTGTTGAAGTGGGCCTGAAGGTTTCTGGTATTCCGCCTTGACTCTCGCACAAGTCAAGCACTTGCTAACGTAAGTTGCTATGTGTGCCTTCATGCTAGGCCACCGGTATGTGGTTTTGATATCGTGGTACATTTTATCCGAACCAGGATGTACCGAGTAGCGAGACTTGTGTGCCTCATCCATCACAAGCTCTCGTAGGTTGCCATATAGTGGGACCCAAATGCGTCCTGTGACGTAGTAAGCACCGTCTTCCTTCTGTTCTAAGCGTTGCCTCGAGCCGCGTAGGGCTTCAGCCCTGACGTTTTCTGATTTCAATACTTCTACCTGAGCATTTCGTATTTGGGAAGGAAGACTAGACTGTATAGTGAGTTGTAAAGCTCGTACGCGCTTAGGCGCAGTGTCCTTTCGACTGAGGGCATCGACCACAACATTGGCTTTGCCCGGGTGGTACCTGATCGAGCATTCGTAGTCATTCAGCAGTTCGACCCATCGTCGTTGTCGCATATTGAGTTCCTTCTGTTTAAAGATATGCTCGAGGCTCCTGTGATCAGTGTAGATAGCGCATTTGGTACCATACAGGTAGTGTCTCCATATCTTAAGTGAAAAAACAACCGCTCCCAGCTCTAGATCGTGTGTAGTGTAGTTCTTTTCATGAACTTTGAGTTGGCGTGAGGTGTAGGCTATAACTTTATCCCGCTGCATCAATACGCAACCAAGACCCTGAATGGATGCGTCACAGTAAACCACGAAGTCATCTGTGCCCTCTGGCAATGAAAGGATAGGTGCACTGCAAAGTCTATCCTTTAAGTGCTGAAACGCTAACTCCTGTGCGTTTCCCCAACGATAAACAACGCCCTTCTGCGTTAGTGAAGTAAGAGGCTGAGCAATCTTAGAAAAATCCTTGATAAATCTCCTGTAGTAACCTGCCAATCCCAAGAATTGGCGAATTTCCGTTGGCGTACGAGGTGCAGGCCAGCTCTTGATTGACTCTACCTTGGATGGATCAACGTGAATCCCATCCTTGTTCACTACATGGCCTAAGAAATGGACTTCACGAAGCCAGAAGTCACATTTTGAAAACTTGGCGTACAACTGTTCCTTTCGAAGGAGTTCCAAAATAAGTCGTAAATGTTGCTCGTGTTCCTCCTGACTCTTCGAATAGATCAGGATGTCATCAATGAAGACAATAACGAACTTGTCCAAGTAAGGCTTGCACACTCGGTTCATCAAGTCCATGAAGACTGCAGGTGCGTTTGTCATCCCAAAAGGCATGACCAAAAACTCATAGTGTCCATAACATGTTCTAAAGGCTGTTTTAGAGACGTCCTCTTCTCGGACTCTCAGCTGGTGATATCCTGATCTCAAATCAATCTTTGAATAGTAGCTCGACCCTTGCAGCTGGTCGAACAAGTCGTCAATGCGTGGAAGAGGGTAGCGATTCTTCACAGTCACCTTGTTCAGTTCACGGTAGTCGATGCACATTCTGAACGTACCGTCTTTCTTCTTCACAAATAGCACTGGAGCTCCCCAGGGCGAAGAGCTAGGACGAATAAAACCCTTATCTAAGAGTTCTTGTAGTTGCGTAGATAGCTCTTTCAACTCTGATGGAGCTAAACGATACGGTGCACGAGCTATGGGTGCCGCTCCAGGAGCTAACTCGATTTGAAACTCGACCTGACGATGAGGCGGGAGGCCAGGTAGTTCCTCAGGAAATACCTCAGGATAGTCGCGTACAATTGGAAAGTCTTCTATCTTTTTCTCTTTCTTCGAGGTGTCAGTAACAAGAGCCAGAAAGGCAATGTGGCCCTTACGCAAGCACTTTTGAGCCTTAAGGGAAGAAATGATGCTCACAACAGCACCACTCTTGTCGCCACGAATCATAAGAGGTTCCTCACCTGGGCACGGAATACGGACAATCTTTTCGTTGCAAAGGATCTCAGGTTGATGTTGGGATAACCAGTCCATCCCAATGACAACGTCGAAACTACCCAGAGTGATAGGAATGAGGTCGATCGAGAAAGTGTGATCAGCAAGAACAAGATTACAACCTTTGACTACGTGTGTGACCTCTATACTTTTACCATTAGCTAACTCTACAGCGTGTTTGGGGTTCAAAGGTGTCGGGGTACGCTTAAGTAGTTGACTAACTTTTTGGGACACATAACTAGTATCAGCAACCGAATCAAATAAGACAGTAACGTAAAAGTCGTCGAGAAGGAACTTACCCGTCACAACATTGGGATCATTCCTTGCTTCTCCATTGCCAATAACGAACGCACGGCCCCTTGCTCCATTGCCATTATTACCCCCGTTGTTCCCGTTCCCCTGGTTGTTGTTGTTATTGTTGTTATGGTTCCTGTTCAGCTGGGGACAATCTCTCTTGAAGTGGCCTTCAGCTCCACACTGAAAGCACCCTTTGTTATTACCCTGTGGCTGCTGTTGCTGGCGTTGGTTCTGTTGAGCTTGTTGTTGTTGATGATTCTGGTTTGCAGGGTAAAGACTTCTACAATCCTTCGTTGCGTGGCCTGGCTTGTTGCACCGATGACAGTTACCCCTGGTGCATGGCCCGCTGTGATGTAGGTTACAGCGATTACACTTAGGGTGATTCCCCTTGTACACACCGCGGCTTTGGCTACCAGATGATTGCTGACTAGGACTCCTATAGTCGTCAGTCCTTCTCTGCTGAGACTGAGATTTCACCGAAGTCGAACCTTTGCTTGAAGCCCCATCCCATTTTCTCTTATTGTCATTAGGAGCATCCGAGGTAGCTGTAGCACTTATACGCTTTGGTAACCTGTTCTGCTCCACCGCCTGATCAGTGAGACGGTGAGCCAACTGAAAAACCTGCTGAATAGTGGAGAGGTTCGCTGAAGTCACGTGGCTTTGGATTTCTGGCACTAAGCCCTTGAGAAAGAGTTCAATACGCTTAATTGGAGGGTCCACCATAGTAGGACACAATAAGGCAAGCTCATTCGACCTCTTAGTATACGCCTCAATTTCGGACCCCGTCATCTTGAGGTTGTAGAACTCGACTTCCAGCTTGTGAATGTTATCACGACTGTAGTATTCCTCCTTGATCATCTCCTTAAAATTGTTCCATGGGGTGGCATTAGCAGCAACCAACCCCAACATTTGGACCTGAGCGTTCCACCATGTGAGGGCTAAACCCTCGAGAGTACCAGTAGCATACTTCACCCTGCGTGCCTCAGGGCATTCACACATTTCGAACACAGATTCTAATTTCTCAAACCAGTGGAGGAGACCTACTGCTCCTTCAGTGCCGCTAAAAGTAGTTGGTCGGCAATCCATAAAGGTTTTGAAAGTGCACACAGGTGGTTGAGCATGCTGACCTCCTGCCTGTGCTGCTGCAAGTGCCGCAGCAACCTGTTCGTTGATCAGAGCCGTCAGCTGGGCTTGAGTCATGTTAATGCGTCCAGACATGATCTTCATATCAAGGGAAACATGAGTGAGAAAGGTTCGCGAAAGTGCGATGACAGAAGAGAGTAAGCACACACGTGTTCAAGCAACAGTAGCTATACTAGCTAAGCATATCATGAGTAAAGTTCTACGATATCTAGCATGTAGGCAATGTAAGGATAAATTATATCACCTAGAATGTCGAGCCTTGCACGTGGAGTGAAGCGTCGTTGTGGACCGTAGAGCACTGTACAGGTTATAGTCTGGTTTTAACAAAAACGTTTTCCTTTATTAAAACCAAGTTCTCTATAACCAATGGCTCTGATACCAATCTGTCACACCCCCAAAATCCACATGCGGAGTATCACCGCTTGGAGGCGTGACTGACCAGGATCAAACCACTAATCATATCGAACAAGTAAATAATTAATTGTAAAAGTCCAACCAACACGATTAGTGTCCAAAACAAACATAGTTAAGTTATGAGCGGAAGCATAATGTTTAAAACCAAATCAAAAGTTCAAATATCCAAATGTTTAACATGGCACCCAGCTGTCCATGTCCCACAACGACTCTTCCTTGTGCAAGCTCCAGCTAAGAACTTATTGACCTGCAAAGCATGTAGTAACGAGTCAACAACAAGTTGAGTGAGTTCACGGTTGGGTGTTCGTTTTAAGTTGTTCCAAAAACAGTTTCCTTTAACTGGCATCCTGCCGTGGGGGTTACCCCATAGTTGAAAACGTGATTTGTTTAACCCTTTTGTTTAACCCATTTACTCTGGCAATCCGCCGTGGGGGCTACCCCATGATAGTTATCTGGCATTTCGGCCGTGGGGGCTACCCCATGATAGTTATCTGGCATTTCGGCCGTGGGGGCTACCCCTTGTATTCACTAGACTCGTTACCATATCGACTACTGACGAAAAGTCATGTTTAAGTGCCCTGAACTGTCAATGTCTATCATCATTGACGTGCCCAGATCCATTAGTTCACGCCCGTCCTCTGCGGCACGGTGTGAGGCTTGTCAGACCTAAATAGCGCTATCTAACTAATGACCCACTCGCCATTGGCCCGGCGATTAAGTCGATATAAAAAGGAGGGACTTCGTGATAGAGTTTTGGTCTAGTAAAGTTATCTGTCCGTGAGGACGAGGAATTACATTCCTGAACCATTACTGTCCTACCCAAGAAAGGACGAGGAATCCATATTCCTTAACCCCATTCCCAACCCCTGGGAATCCCATGCTTTGTAGAGTGTGAACTCACCTTGGTTTGCTCGGCAGATTACACAGAAAGGTCAAGCCTAGCAGCTAGTGGTCAACCACGTCCTAACAGGGTTATCATACAAGTCAGGTTTTGGTTTCACAGAGTGCACACAAGTATCACGTAAGATAGCATGTAAGAACACACACACGGATCACGGCAACATAGATCGTTACGTTCAACATAATCAAGATTGGGCTCGCACAAGCTTAATGGCCTTGTGCGAGTCGTCCATTAGAACCCAATAAAACCCAGCCCGTAATTAAGAAAGCCCAATACATCTTCATATATATACACGGCCCAACATATAAACAATAAATCCATCTTGTGCGATCAGTCTTGATTCCCAGCCCAATACATATAACATACGGCCCAAATAACAAATAAACAAATAATCTTGTGCGACCCAATTGAGCTGTGCGATCAGGCCTGGCCCAACACGTATACCCGGCCCAACCAGTTTACTAAACATACAGCTTGTGCGACTATAACAGCCTTGTGCGACTGTGAGTGTCTTGTGCGAAGGGACTCTTTGTGCGACCAGAAGGTCTTGTGCGACTGAAGTCTCTTGTACGATCAAGAGACTTGTGTGATCAACATTTTTTTCCTACTTTCATGCAACAGTTTACCAATCCCAATTAAATTCATTTGACCCAATTAACAGTTTCCTTATTTGCATAATTTCAATCAACAGAATTAACAATTCTACTCAAACCCTATATCGATCAAACAAGGCTTTTATCTCAAAAATTCTTATGAACTCTAACATAATTAGACATGAACAATAATCATCATACTTAACCATATCCATCTAGGGATTTACAATCATCACATAACACTCATTATCGATCCTTTAACAAATCTGATATCATCATACATGTAGTCGATTAACAACATTTAAATTCTTAAAACAAGAACATGCAATCCGATTAACATGAATATTATCTCATACGCATATGCAAACCGATTACATGTACATCGACAATCAATAATTTAAATCATAATCAATCACAAGATATCCTTAACTCATCATGCAATCAATCTGAAAAAACAATACATGATATCCGATTTATCATACATATCCGATTAACAAGAATAGTATCATTCATACATGCTATATCATTTAACAACACATCATACAACACATCATAGAACACTAACCGATTGAGATGAATGAGGGTGATCCGAACAAGGAAGAATCTTCGATGGAGAGAGTGTTTGGCAGCCTTCGGTTTTGTGAGGGAGAGAGAGAGGAGAGCTAGGGTTTGTGTGTTATGAAAGTTGCAACGCATGAGGAGTATACCCTCCTCTCCTAAGTTATGCGACACAAGGGGAGTGGGCCTAACCCTCTTAACGGGCTGCCCATTCGATTCACTCACAAGAAGGGGTGTGGGCCGAGAGTACTAAAGCCCAAAGGCTTGTGCGTTCGGATGTCTATTGTGCGATCGGTTTCTATCGTGTGGTAATACATACATATAACAAACACAACAATTCTCATTTAACATCACATTCAATGTCATAGCATTCCATTTAATCATTCAATTCACAAAATCACAAAACGTTTACGTTACATCAAGGTACAAAGATAGGTTCGAAATACGAGTTGTCACAGTTTTCATGGACCTGATGAATCGCGTGTGTAAACCATATCTCGACCGTTTCATCATCGTGTTCATCGACGATGTCTTGATCTATTCCAAGTTGAAGACCGAACACGCGCAACATCTACGTTTGGTTCTCGAGCTACTCCAGGGGAACCGACTCTATGCCAACTTCTCCAAGTGCGAATTTTGGCTTGAGGAGGTTCAGTTTCTGGGTCACATTGTCAATATTCAGGGTATTCACGTCGATCCCGCGAAGATTGAAGTCGTTAAGAGTTGGATTACACCTAAGAACCCGTCTGAAGTCCGTTCTTTTCTCGGACTAGCGGGCTATTATCGACGATTTATCGAAGGATTCTCAAAGATCGCTGTGCCGCTTACCGCTCTCATGCATAAAGACAAGCCTTTTGTTTGGGGAACCGAACAAGAGTCTGCTTTTCGAACCCTCAAGCACATGCTTTGCAATGCTCCTGTTCTCACTCTACCCGCCGAAAACGACGACTTCATTGTCTATTGTGATGCTTCCAACCTTGGTCTTGGTTGTGTTCTTATGCAGCGGGACAAGGTTATAGCTTACGCATCTCGTCAGCTCAAAATCCACAAGAAGAACTATACAACCCATGATCTCGAGCTAGGCGCAGTTGTTTTTGCGTTAAAGATTTGGCGACACTACCTGTATGGTACCAAGAGTACGATCTTCACCGATCATAGGAGCCTATAACATATCTTTGATCAGAAAGAACTTAATATGCGTCAATGCCGATGGGTAGAACTTCTCAACGATTACGACTGTGAGATTCATTATCACCCAGGCAAAGCAAATGTTGTTGCCGACGCCCTCAGCAGACGGAGTTATTTGCTCAGCATTCGTAATGCTCAAGCCCAATACGACCTCGAAACCCTTATCCGCGAAGCCCAGCATGCTTGTTTTAATGAACGCACTCTGAAGAAGGAAAGAATCTACCACGATGGAGCCCAGCTTGTGAATAAGCCCAATGGGATATTCCATTATCTGGATCGAATTTGGATCCCTAAACGGACCAATTTGCGAAAGATATTGATGGACGAAGCCCATAAATCCCGATATTCCATTCATCCCGGTGCCGATAAAATGTACCAGGACCTTCGCTACAAGTACTGGTTGGCTGGCATGAAAAGGGATATTGCTCTCTACGTTGGGAAGTGTCTGACTTGTGCAAGAGTCAGGCTGAACACCAAAGACCCTCTGGCTTACTCGAACAACCGCCGATCCCTATGTGGAAGTGGGAGAGTATAGCCATGGACTTCATAACAAAGCTTCCGCACACATCATCAGGTCACGACAGCATCTGGGTTGTTATTGACCGTTTAACCAAATCAGCTCACTTTTTACCAATACGCGAAGACTACAAGGTAGAACGATTAGCCCAAATCTACACCAACGAGATCATTTGTAATCATGGGACACCTCGCGACATCATCTCCGACCATGATGCTCGGTTTACTTCACGACTGTGGGAAACATTTCAAGCGGCTCTTGGTACTACGCTTAACTTAAGTACCGCATTCCACCCTCAAACCGATGGTCAGACTGAAAGAACAATCCGTACTCTTGAAGACATGCTCAGTTCGTGTGTCATAGATTTTGGTGGTAATTGGGATGCATACCAGCCGTTAGTTGAATTCTCGTACGACAATAGCTATCATTCCAGCATTCAAATGGCACCATTTGAGGCTTTATACGGAAGAAAATGTCGATCGCCTATTGTATGGCACGAGATCGGTCACTCGCAACTAACCGGTCCCGAGCTACTGCAAGAAACGACTGACAAAGTCCTCCAAATTCGAGACAACTTGTTGAAAGCTCGAAGTCGACAGAAAAGTTACGCCGATAGACGACGCAAGCCCCTTGAATTTGACGTTGGCGACTACGTACTCCTAAAGGTATCACCTTGGAAGGGTGTGGTCAGATTCGGCAAGAAAGGGAAACTAGCGCCTCGATATGTTGGACCTTTTAAGATTCTGGAAAGGATCGGAAAAGTCGCCTACAGACTCGAACTACCGGAGGAACTTAGTAACATCCACCCGACTTTCCATGTGTCAAACCTCCGAAAGTGTCTAGCTGAGCATGATTTAATTGTACCTCTCGATGACCTTCAAGTAAACGAAACACTACACTTCGTGGAGAAGCTTTTCGAAATCATGGATCGCCAAACCAAGCAGCTCAGACGCTCGCGCATTCCAATTGTGAAAGTCCGATGGGAAGGCAAACGAGGCGCAGAGTTCACTTGGGAACTCGAAAGCGACATGAAGGCGAAGTACCCGCAGTTGTTCATTACGGCTTCGGCCTAATTTCGGGACGAAATTCCCTCAACTAGGGGAGGCTGTAACACCCCGTGTTTTGAAAGTCAAAGTCAAAGTCAAAGTCAAGGTCAAAGTCAACGACCGATCACGCGACTTGACTGATAGTGAATTCTTTTATGTGTTTAACTTTAGTTGTATTATGTGGAGTAAGTGTCAGTAATCGCAGTAATCGACGTATGTTATTTGCTATTTAATCGACTTACGACTGTGAACTATAGGAAGTAACAATGCGATAAAGTTAACTAAAACGATACTCGAACTATGCTAATCGAATCGACATCGAATGGTAATCGCACTCGCAACTCGAAATACGCATTTTGGTTATTGTTATACGTGTGTGTGTGCCTTATGTGTTACTTGTGCATGTTTATTTATGTTATGTGTGGTAATCAATCGAAACTCAATCGCAATCGAAACGGTATGGTAATTGGTAAAGAAGAGATAGTGCGAGATATGAGTAGTTGGGATTAAACGTAATTTGATAAGAAACTCTATCGCATCACTTGCTCGAATCACATTGCAACGCGCTACACGCTAATCGAAACGGCAAAACTAGTCGCGCCGAGCACTCGAACCAGGTACCAGCCGACCGAACAGCCACCCGGCCAGACTGCCACCCGAGCAAGGTGTCATCCGACCGAGGAGCCACTCGGCCGGGCTGCCACCCGGGCGAGATGCCATCCGACCGACCAACCCTTTTCCACTTTGGGAAACCCTATAAATACCCCTTGTCACTTTCATTCTTTCCACTTTTGGCAACTGACATCCGACCAGCACGCTAACCTTGCTTTTCTCCGATTTCTCGCAATCCCGGTAAGATCTTGTCCTAAATCTTGTACTTCCTTAATCTACACGCACTCCTACACCTTTCTATCTTTTGAATCTTAACTTTTAACCATGAAATCATCAAGATTCAAGGAGTTCTAGGATGACCTCATCATGGGTTCTTGAAGAACTTCATGTTTTGGCCTCAATCCACCAAGAAAAACTTAGATCTAACCGATTTCCACATAAACAAGCAAAGATCTTTCATAGATCTAAACATCTTCACGGTGAAAAGGATTGAGAGAAGGTTTCCTAACTTTCTTTCAACTCTTTTACACTCAATGCACTCAAACCGATAGAATCGGATCTTGTGCCGGTTTACTACTCATCGTTGTGGTTATGTTGGTTCAAGATCCGTATTCCATCCACGAGATTATCGATTCCGGGTTAACCAAGAACAATCGTCCCGAAACCGGTGGACTGACCGAACTTGGGTGATTCCTGTTCGATCGGGTCACTAGAGCTTAGGATGGAGTTCTGTTGGTTAGCATGAGATCAACACATCTCGATAAAATGACAAACCATCAAAACAACCAAGTGTAAGACGAACAGGTCAACCAGGACGGAGTGCCGTCCGATCGGACTGCTGTCTGAATGGACAGCCACTCGTATGACTGGCCACCCGTACGACTTGCACCTTGGCCCCACACTTAACTATTTTTGCCATCATTTGAAGTCTGAATGTTGAACGAATTGCTGTCTGATCGGACTACCATCCGATCGAACTGCAAATCGAATCATGAGACATTTAAACTTCAACACTTAAACAATTTTCAACATGTTCATGCACCAAGGATGCCACCCGACCGAACGACCGTCCGATCGAGTGACACCCTGCTGTGAACTTGTTCTCACTAAAGTGCCCAACCGAACGGGTTGTCGTCCGATCGAACGACCGTCCGATCGACCGACCTGAAAGGTAGAGATACTTCAATGTTTTCTAAATGCTACAACGAAAACTTCAAAAGTCAAGCCATCATACACAAACACATCCTTCCCAAAGGAAGGAACAATTCACTCGAACAATCATCTGACCGGATGACCGCCCGAACGGACTACCACCCACACGACTGGTCGTCCGATCGGATTACCATCCGATCGAACTGCTCTCCGACTCACTTGTACCTTGCATCGTTTTACGCGTCGCTTATCATTATACTATCAATCTGTTCAGGCTAAGCTTACTCTCTAGCGCTCCCTTCAATCCATCAATTGCTGTGAGTATACTTGATCCCTTTTTGCTTATGCACTTTTGGGTGTTACATACGTTACGAATATTGAAATCACATCGAACACAATACTCAATACTATTTAAACGCTAACCATTCCTGCATGTTATACGTGGCTTAATGAATGCTTGTTTGTTATGTTTACACATGGAATGTTGTCTACCTGCCTTAGCAACGATAGTACTATAGTTTGGACTCAGCACCAGTTCACTCGGGGGTTGTTAAGGACAATTATTTGCATGGATTACAGTGGTGATCATGTATTATGAACTACCTTGGGCAGTCAACCC
This sequence comes from Helianthus tuberosus, assembly GCA_030545235.1. Taxonomy (NCBI): domain Eukaryota; kingdom Viridiplantae; phylum Streptophyta; class Magnoliopsida; order Asterales; family Asteraceae; genus Helianthus; species Helianthus tuberosus. The sequence goes on from JARYGA010058451.1 coordinate 103,731, forward strand.
GCAGTCATTGGTATCGATAGATCTATGTCGATAACTAACGTGCTTCATTTCACTATGCGTACGCGCTGGTTATGCGTAAACGATTTCGAACTCTATTATGCTATTATCAAACTTGTATGCTCACCTTTACACTATGTGTATTGACTGTTACTTTAACGTATGTGACAGGTGCTTAAGTTCTTTATATGCTTAGCTTGCTGTGAACTTGAGGCAAGGAAAGGTCTAGGATGCTCTCTGTGCTGTGATGAAATCGAAGCTAGGAAAAGAGGTCCTAGAAACTGTAACAACTCTCATCAAAAGTCATATTTATTAAATTAATTTGACCAATAGGAAACCCTAATTGAGACACCCAAGTGATTCTGCACAAACCCTAAAATTTTCAGAACAATCGGAATCAGGATCAGGGCCCCTAAAACTCAGGGGGGGGTAAACCCTAGTCACGATTATCTAAATAAAACGTTATCAAAATTTCAATTTCGAATTCTGTCAACTCATCAGGCCTAGTCCCACACGTGGCAACACTATGAGCATGAGGTGTCCCTTACGGACCGTAAGGGTTAAGTCTTACGGTCCGTAAGCCAGGTCAAAAATTCACTATAAATAGCAGACATTGGCAATCGCATTTTGGCACTTGAACGACGTAAAACTTCGAAATATACACGGAGTTATGCTCTGTTTACCACAATTAACACACATGATTCACTAATCGACGCCGCAATCAGGGTAATAACTCGATCGCTATTACGATTCATTTTCCGATCGATCAATGTACTCAATGGATGTTTAAGTGCTGCCCACATTAGGGTGATGCTTTGTCATTAGTCGTTAATTCGATGGATGTTTAAGCATAGCACTTTGTCATTCGTTGTGAGGGTTGATCTCGTGAGTTATCGTAAATGCTGTATTAAGTTACTAACCGAATTGTGTGCCTGTTATTAAATTTAGGTTAAAAGGCTAATCAGTAGGCTAGGCTCTGCTCAAATTAAATCTGCAATGTGAGTCATTCTCTTTTATCAAATTACTTTCAAAATCATGTTATTTTCAAAGGTTATAATCACAGGGATTAAGTCTTTGTAATCACCATATTACAGCCGGTATGTGGGGTTTTGTATACATTACTTGATAATCTTCACCATTGGACAACGAGTTAGCCAATGGGTGATATGACCATAGTCACAGAAACGAGTCGAGTGACAAATACCGAGGGTAGTTGGTTGATATCTGAAACATTGTAATTGCTCTTAATACTGTAAATTATAACAAATGTGTCGTTTTAGTAAATAGAATGATTCACTCAGTATTTCCCGCTGACAAAACCTTTTTCAAACATGTTTCAGGTGATCTGTTGTGATCCAGGAAAAGTGCCGAGAAGCACTACAAGCTTAAGGAAGTGGCTCAGTATAAAATAAAGAAACATGTTTTGTAAAATAAAGATTTCTCCATGAAATCTCAATATTGTAAATTACCGGGTTTTATCCCGAGTTGTGAAATAAAATAATCGGGAAATATTTCAGTTTTAAAAAGATCCTGAAGAAACTTCCGCTGTTAATTAAATACCACGGGATTTCTGTCCCGCGGCTCCTGAAACGGGTCAAACCGGGTCGGGGGCCGTGACAGAAAAAGGTGGTATCAGAGCCACTGATTTAAGCCAATTAAGTGTACAGTATGGGCAGATCTTTATATGCTAGCCACTGTAGCAGTAAATAGAAATCTTTAAAATAATCTGACTCAAAGTTTTAGCACCCGGATTACCTACAGTCTAGAAACCTTACCCAGTAAATAAATAAGTAAACATTAGGGTGTTTTAATTTTCAGTTATTTTGATAGTTAACCAGTATGAAATAATATTTAAAAGTTTTTCTATAAAATTTTGTTATGATTTTAACTTAGTAATTTTGTGTATTTTGCTAAACAGCATGAGTGACTTGTCTGACGCCCTTCAGAATTTAAATCTCTATCCGATAAGAATAGAGGTTTCCAGATATTTCAACAGGTATATACCAGACATAGAAGAACCTATAGAATTCAATGCTTTACCTCTCGAGAAACCCAAGCCTAAGAAAATGGAAATTGGGGAAAACTCTAGACAAATTGAGGGATTACCATCTCAGGAAAAGCTAGATTTTATATTGGCAAGCTATGATACTATTAAGCCTGTTAAGGAAAATGTTTTTATTCATCCTATTGAAACCCAACTACCAATGAACTTAGAAACAGCTATTCCAAACCCTTCAATCCACTCGCAAATAGACGAATGGTT
>JARYGA010058452.1:0-56786 GCA_030545235.1 Helianthus tuberosus
CGCTTCTTACAACTGGAGGTGGTTTTCATTTTAGCGGTCCCCTATATATAAATATATATACAGGAAGGTTCAGTTAAAAACTACAAGTTAGAGTGAAAACCCAAAAACTAACTATACAAGCTAAAAAACATACAATTTTTTTTTTCCAATTTTCGCTACTTTTTATATATAAAAAAACTTTTTTTCAAAAAAAAAAAATTTGGAGTGCACATGTGCATTATATGTGTACTACACATGTGTATTATTGCGCATGTGCACTGCAAAGTTTTTTTTGAATTTTTTTTTATATATAAAAATAGCGATTATTAATAAAAAAATTGTAAAAAAATGTTGTTATGTTTTTTAGGCATTTTTTTGTAAGTTTTCGAGTTGTCGCGATAAAAAGAGTTTTCACTTGAACCCTCCCCTATATATATATATATATATATATGGAGGAGCTCATGCGAGAACCACCTTTATTGTGAGAACTGCGAGAACCAATGTGAACACAACCTAAAATAGATAAAAAACCTAAAAAAACCTAACCCCACCCCCCCACCCACCAAAAAAACCTAAACCCCCTCCCCCCAAGCTAAATGCTAAAAACTAAAACCTAAAAAAAACCTAACCCCCCCCCCCCCCCCAAAAAAAAACCTAAACCCCCTCCCCCACCCCCCAAAACCTAACCCCCCCCCACCCCAAGCTAAAATGCTAAAAACTAAACCCCCAAAAAACCTAAAAAAATCTAAAAAAAAATCTAAATTTTTTTTTAATATTTTTTATGTTAAAATCGCTACTTTTAGAAGCAAAAAAAAAATTAAAAAAATAAAAAAAAAATAAAAAAAAATTTAAATTTTTTATTTGGCTTCGAAAAGTAGCGATTTTTTTATAAAAAATTCAAAAAAATTTTTGTGTGATTTTTAGCTATTTTTAGGCATTTTTGGTTGTGTTCACATTGGTTCTCGCAATAAGAGGTGGTTCTCGCATGATCTTCTCCCTATATATATAGGGGAAGGTTCAAATGAAAACCACTAGTTATTGTGAAAACTCAAAAACTAATTAAAAAAGCCAAAAAAACACACTAAATTTTTTTTCATACCATTTTTCGCCACTTTTAGTATATAAAAATTTTCAAAAAAAAATATATATATTTTTTGTAATGCACATGTGTAATACTACACATGTGTAGTACACATACACATGTGTAGTATTGGATATGTGCACTACAATTTTTTTTAAAATTTTTTTTATATAAAAAAAATTTGCGATTTTTTATTAAAAAATTGAAAAAAAAATCCTGGTTTGTTTTTTAGGTTTTTTTAGTTAGTTTTTGAGTTTTCACAATAAAAGTGGTTTTCATTTGAACCATCCTCTGTGTGTATATATATATATATATATATATACACATTGGGTGAGGTTATAGAGTGAACACTAGTGTATTTGTGAACTGAGTCAATAAATCCTGGCCATTGATTTACATCATCAAATCATAAAATACACTAGTTTATTTTCATCATCAAATCCTGACCATTGATTTACACTAGTGTATTGATAATCAATGGCTAGGATTAGTTTACTTGTGTTCACTATCAAGGGGGTTGTTCACTAATGAACCTAACCCTATATATATATATATAGGATATATAGGATGTAGATCATTACTGAACAGTAACTATTGCAAGAACAAAAAGAACAACTCTAAAACACTAAATTTTGGATTTAAGTTTCATGTTCTTTTAAATTTTATGTTTCTTACGTTAATATATGTGTATTATATATACATAAAAAACCATTTTTTTTACCTACACATAGTTTACATACATGTTGGTAATTTAACCTACACATAATCTACATATGTGTAGGTTATACAAAAAGTGAAAATTTTCCATATTTTGTTTTGAATTCCAGTGTAAGAAACAATAAATCTTACATTTGCAACATTTTCATTTACTTTTTAGGTTTTTAGGATTGAAAATATAGGTGATTCATTGTGTTCTGCGTGTTCTCGCAATATTTTGTGTTCTGAATAGAACCTTCCCCTATATATATATATTTATATATATATATATAGGGTCAGGATTTAGGGAAAACGGTGAAAAGTGTGAGAACGGTGAGAACGCTTATGGATCGTCAGATCAAAAAATCTATGGATTAGATTGACGCGGTGACGTTTTCGTAAATAAAATCAATTTTATTACTTGAACGTGCTTCATTATGGGTAAATAGGGTAAACATCCTTTCTTACATAAAACGCCATTAAATATAAAACGACAACTAAATACAAAACGCCAATTTTATTACTGCGTAGTTTTTTCTGTGTTTTAGTTAATCTTGGCGTACAAAAACGCCATAAAATATAAACGCCATAAAATATAAACGCCAAGCTTGAAAGATGAGACGTGTTACAGATTTAACAGATAAAGCTGAGCAAAACCGGATACTTTATTAATTGCATTTACTATTATAACAATATCCTGCCTAAACTACGGGCCAAAAACATCCTATAAAGAGAACCGTCTCAGCACCTTCCATTGATCACAAAAAAAAAAAAACAAACACCATGGTTCCTAAAAACCACTCACTGTAAAACGCCAAAACGTTAAAAAAAATAAACGATGGCAAACATCGTTTCTTGGATATTTAGTATAGTGGTTTAACGGTAATGGCGCTAACAACATCAAATTATTTGACTTACTTTCTACTTTACATCCTCGCTTATTGATACTGTGACAACCCAAGATCCCAAGGTCCTTCCTCTACGCATCACTTTTTTCACAACCTTGTTTTCATAATTCATTTTACGTTGTAACTTGTGCACGATATATGATGGATTAATATGTGGTTATGTTTGGTTGTTTAATGTTTAATGTTCACGAAAAACCCAAGTCGACGAAGACCTAGGGTTCTTCATCACAAACACTCCTTAACGAAGTAGGTTCTTCGTCAAGAGGGTCCTTCGTCGGAAAGGGGCTCTCGGCCCAAATTTCTTCATAGCCCAGAATGGGCCCGGCCTACTATTTTATTCGAATAACCTCAAGGGTTGGGGTGCAACTTTCATAACCCTTCAAACACAAAACACACTCAAACCCTAGCACCCTCTCCTCCCTTCCCTCGATCTGATGGCAGCCCCTTCTCATCGAAGCTCTCTTCCTCTCGACATCACCATCCTTGTACACGGTTAGTATGATCATCATTAAGTTGATCTATATTTGTTAAACATAACTATCTGCTAGTGATTATGTTGAATATGGTTGAATTGGCTTTTGAGATTTCTGAATGTAATTGTCTGTGAGTATGCTTATTGACTGATACATAATCTGAGAAGATAAATCAAAATCATGCTTAATGTTATTAAATCGTTTGGAATAGGGAATGATATGATGATTAGGAATTGATTATCTTCTTCTATCTACAAATTGTTAATACGAAATCTAGAGGTTATTCATGACATGGAATCGATGACATAGGGTGTTTATGCAATAGGAAATTGATGATCGATGATGATGATTAAACTGTTGGTACGAGTCTAGAACATGCATAATGTTGAATGGTTAAAAAGGTGTCGTTTGATCTGATTGGAAAATAGTCAAACTTGGTAGCGTTTGTTACGGGTGAAACTAAGGGAATGGTAACCGTCTGATGAGGGCAGCGGCGAAAGATTCCCCCACGAAGAACGTAATTCGACGAAGGTTCTTCGTTGACTGGTTCTTGACGAACCACTAGGGTTCTTCGTCACGCTCATTCTCGACGAAGAATAGTTCTTCGCCATTAGGATTCTTCATCAAGAACTGGTTCTTCATGGAGATGCTGCAAAAGTGTAAATAGACAAAACAGTTTAAACAGTAAACGTGTCCACATAACATGCATTAACATAAGGTTTCAAATAGTTTATGATGTATATGATGATGGATGTTTATGTTATGAAATTCTATTGATTGCATGTTAATAATGTTGATTGGGAATGAGGAATCTAATTTGACTCCTGTGAGTAGCAAACTCACCTGTTAAGTTTTATTATGAGACATGCACGTGAGACGAGGACTTGTATGAGATATGAGTAATTGCTATGTGTTATACGGTGATCTTTGCGGTGAATGCAATCTGTGAAAATACGTGATTTAACTGATTATAAAACTGATTTTATTGGTAACTACTATTTGGAACGCGAACTTGTGTTATGAACATGTATGAAATCTAAGCAATTGCTATGTGTTACATGATAATGGTGTTACATGTGATTTGCTGAATACGTGACCTGGATATGTGTTTACGAAACTGATCATCTTTGGTAACCTCGGTAGGGTTTGGTTGACTAACTTGGAACGGGTAATGTAGCGTAACATATGAGCAGTCTAAGGTGAGTTCACTTTTCTTGAGCATGTGTCCCGGTGGGTGGGACAATCAAATGGGTATTCCTGAGAGGAATAGGTCTTTTCTGGGTAAAACTGGGATGTTGGATAATACACTCATTTCCTATCACCTTAAGTCCCACCTTCTCCCGAATAGTTACCTGAGAGGTAACGTGGTATTAGTTGATAGCGCTATTAGGCTTGGCAACCTCACACCGTACCTGAAAGGACATGCGTGAACTAATTACCTTAATCATGACCAATGCTTAGATAGGGGCATTGGGGACGGGCAAAACAATCTGGAGCCATCTTGTACGGTACTCGAGTTATTATCAACATTACTTTCGGAATTGTTATAAAACTGGATTAAACACTTGGTAACCAAACCTTTTCATAAAACTGCGAACTCACTAGCCTTGTCTGATACACTTGTTTGCATGCTCACAGGTTATGGATATGTGTGGATGTGGAACTTACTGTCTGGGAAGCTGGAGTGGTCATGGGTCGTGATACATGGAAACACGAGACGAGTTTAATAAATGTCATACACTAGGTTTACGAAATACGTAACTGATGATTTATGCTTCCGCTGAACACGTTGAGTTATACTTTATGTAATTTGACACTTTGTTTTAATGAATGAAAGTTTCTAATTAAAATATTGTATGAGTTCAATATGATTGGTGGCTAGATCCGTACGTCACACGCCTAGCGGGTGGTTTCCGCTTGGGGTATTTTTGGTGGTGTGACAGCTTGGTATCAGAGCCACTGGTTATAGTGAACTTGGTTTTAAAACATTTTTATAAAACCAGACTATAACCGAACACTACTGAATACGACCATGACACTCAGCTCAAGATTGCAAGGTTCGTCTCTCGTTTACTTATTGCACAATGTAACTAGTGAACGCCTACATTTGATATTGCATGTGATTGCACACTTAGCACTACAAAATATGAATTCATGTGTTACTTGCCTATGTTATGTGATTGATAGTGTGGCATTTCCGCTAGACTTTCGTTACCCATGTTTGTGATGTCTTTTGTTTTGATACTCGAATTTGAGGAACCATTTAACATGGGTTAGGAAGAACTGAGACGAGCATGCAAATCACATTAGTATTGTGGGTGCACACATAATAATAATGTGGGGTGCATGTGAGTCCCAGCGAAGCCTAACAAGTGTGAAAGGGGTTCCATTCCATTATCCGACATAATCTGAAACACAACAATCTATAGGAGCCATAGCGATGATTGCCTCCTATTCGAACGTGACCCTTTCATTTCCCTCTGAATTCTTACAACCCTCGATGATATTGAGTGTTGCCTGAACCCGTATCTGAATGTATAGAGAACCGTCTAAGAATGTTATATGCTAGTACGAATGCCTCTGAGTTGGATTAGCGAAACGTTGAATGTTTGGTCTGTACTTTTCTCACTTTTGTCGATTTATTGAATTCCACGAATTGACGTCTCCGATCCCAAAGTATGATCGCATCGGTAATTCTTTAACAACTTACCGTGCGTTATTCAATCGACTCGCAAGACCGATGGACAAGAAGTTGAACGTGATACATTACCAACCCTAGTATTAGGATGTCCCTGCTTACCAACAACGAATACCTGTAGACTAACATCAATCGGACATAACCACTGACAATCGGCCGGAGTATGGGATGTGTAATTTCTAACGCTTTGGGCAGTACCCTAGGACGTGATAAGAACATCGTAAAGATGGACCCCATTGGCAGAAGATCGCAGAAACCTGTTTACAAAGCAACAACATTGGAGGCAATGGCCACGGTGACAACAAGGTGCACGTAATAAAATCATCAGGTTAGAAATGAGGGTGACTTCGACAAGGATTGGCAACTGTTAAGTCAAAACGCTAACAACAACAAGAACAATAACCGCACAGGGAATTCTCGTAGCGATAACAACGACAATGGAAGTGGTGCTCATGGAAGAGTATCAAAGGTTGGCGTGAGCGATGCCAGGTATGATAGCAACATGATGACCTGTATGTTTTGGTGATTAAACATTCGTCTCAGTTCTGTTCAATTCAGGCATCTCTTGAGACCAAACACAATGTAGAACTGGTTGGTGACAAGTCAATTGGAGCCTCACACGTTCACTTGGGGTGCAACCCGATCTTTTAGGACACGTGTTTGACATAACCATCTTCCTGTTACTGTTGAAAACTTCGATGTGGTCATTGGTATGGACTGGGTGTCCAAACGTCAAACATAAACCGTTTTAAAGAGAAAATCGCATGTATACCTCTCCCTGGTGGAGATTCACTTACTGTCAGTATCACTTCGACTATGGAAATCGAGAAGCATTTCTTCTATCTTACTTTTCCATCACTAGTTACCGGAATCCAGCTTTGGGAAAGAAAAGTGTAGATTTATCAGTGGTTCGTGATCTTTTCGATGAATTTCCCGAAGCACTTTTAGGTATTACCTCCACATCGTCAGGTGGAACCTCATATTTGTATCACGTCAGAGACAGCGCTGATTACTCGCACTCCTTATCGTCTTGCACCAACTGTCGGATCAACTTCAGGAACTGCTGGACAGGGGTTTTTAATTGATCTAGCTTCTCGCTTTGGGGAGCCCGAGCTCTATTTGTGGAAAGGAAGGACGAGTCCTTTCATACGTGTATTGACTACTGTAAACTAAGAAAGGTAACAGTCAGAAACCGTCATCCTTTACCTCGCATCGACAACCTGCTCGACCAATAGTAAGGGTCAAGCTTCTACTCGGAAAATCGACTTAAGATCGGGCAAACATCAGATGGAAGTCCAAGAGGAGGATGTTCCTAAAACGGCATTTTAAACGCAGTATGGCCATTACGAATTTTTGTTTATGTCATTCAAGTTATCCCATACACCAGCAGCTTTATGGACCACACGAATCATATGTGTAAACCTCATCTCGCCGAATTCGCCAACCGTGATAATTAATGATGTTTGAATTATTTCCTAAAGAAAGGAACACCATGAGCGACACTCGTATCTTATCTTGGGGCTCCTGAAGGAGGAGCAACTCCTCGCGAAGTCCTTTTAAGTGTGGCTTCTGGATTCAAGAAATACACTTTCTTGGTCACATAGTCAACGACTTGGGAATACATGTGGACCCCGAAAAGATCCATTCTAATAGAAATTGGTCGGCACCGAAGAATCCTCCGAAGATGCAACAATTTCTTGGTCCCGCTAAGTACCGTCGCAGATTCATCAAGGGATTTTTGAAGATCGTACAACTTTTATCGCTTTAACACAACAGGGTGCTGTGTATTCATAGAGGACAGAACAGGAGAATGTCTTTTTAGCTTCGAAACTAAACTCTGTAATGCACTGAATATTGTCCTTACCAGATAGTACAGGTGATCTGGTAGTATACCATGTTGTCTCGACTCAGGGTCTCGGTTGCGCGCAACTGCAACGCGAGAAAGTGATAGCTTGCGTTTCTCAACAGTTGTAGATTTACAAGAAGAATTGCACGACTCACAACTTGGGATGGAAGCCATGGCCTTTGGATTTAGAATCTAGAGGCGTTGCTTGTACGGTACCAAAGGCTCTATTTAGACCGATCACAAGGGCCTTCAGTATATCTTTGATCAGAAAGAACTAAACATGCGACGACGTCGCTGAATGGAACTCTTGAATGATTACGACTGTGAAACATAAACGTGCACGAGCTTTGCAGCTCACCATTGACTCTAACCTACTTGATCAGATTCGTTCTGCCCAAACTGAAGCATTTAAGGAACAGAATCTTCAAGCTGAACCTATGTGGGGCATGGGGAAACAACTTCTAGCAAAAGTCGGATGGTATTCGCTACCTTATAGGGCAGATATGAGTCCCACCATACGGCAACCTGGGGAACTTGTGTTGGGCGAAGCGCACAAGTCTCGATATTCCACTCGTCTGGATTTTGTCGGAATGCATTAGGATCTAAGGATCTTGTACTGGTGACTGGGCATGAAGGCCTACATGATAATGTATGTGAACGATGTTTAACTTGTGCAAAAGTCAAGGTGTAATATCAGAAACCCTCTGGTTTGTGTCAGCAACCAGAAGCACCCGTATGGAAATGGGAACAGACTGCCATGGATTTTGTCACAAGACTACCTAAAACTCAAAACCGAAATGATATCACCTGGGTGAACGTTAACTGTCTCACGTAACCAACACACTTTCTTGCAATCAAGGAAACTGACGAGTCTTCGCAGCTTGTGAATATTTTTCTGAGAGAGGCGGTTCCAAGGCATGTGGTGCCAACTCCTATTACCTCTGATCGTGATTCGTGTTTATATCCAACTTGTGGTAGACGATGCATAAACCTTTTGGCTCACATGAGAACTGTTTATCGTCCTCTGACGGAATGACTAAAGTGAGCTAACCACCTAAACAACTAAAGACATGCTGTGAGCATGTGTGATCGAATTTGGTAAAGGTTAGGAAAGACACATACCCTTGGTAGAGTGTTCCACCAACGACAGTTATCATTCCAATATTCAAGCAGCTTCGTTCGAGGCATGGTACAGGCGGCAATGCTGATCTCCTCTTTGTTGGACTGAGGAGGGTGACAACCTAATCACAGGTCCAGGACTTGTACTCGAAACTCTTGGGAAGATTGTTTAGATTGAAAATCGTATGGCGGTAGTGCATGATCGTTAGAAAAGTCGTTAAGCGTAGGAAACCCTTAGAATTCGCAGAGGACAATTATGTTGTGTTGGAAGTTTCACCCTGGAAGGGTGAGGTGCGCTTTGGGAAGCACAGCAAACTAAATTCACGTTACGTTGGAATTCTGGAGAGAATCGGCAAGATGGCCTACAAACTCTGCTTATCTTACAAACTGGGCAACGTTCACGTTTTTGTTCACGACTCAAATCCGAAGAAGTGTTTGTCCGACGAAACACTTGCGATCTCTTTGCAAGAACCATAGGTCGATGATAAGTCGTAGTGTGTTGAGAAACCTATTGAAATCATGGACTAGAAAGTTAAGGTTCGTAGACACAGTCGGATTCCCATCATGAGAGTTCGTTGGAACTCTTGACGTGGACCAGAGTTCACGTGGGAACGCGAAGATCAGATGAAGCCCAAGTATCCGCAACTGTTCGAAACGGCGGAACCAAATTCTGATAAAACTGGTGAATTTCGGGACGAAATTTCTTTCATGTTGGGGATGATGTGGCACCCGAGGAAAATCCAAAGTCATCCTGATCAAACACCTGGCTGCTTTGGCCTACTTATTAAATTTCGGGACGAAATTTCTTTCAAGTTGGGGATGATGTGACAACCCGAGATCCCAAGGTCCCTCCTCTACGCATCACTTGTTTCACAACCCTGTTTTCACAATTCGTTTTACGTTGTAACTTGTGCATGATATATGAATGATTAATATGTGGTTATGTTTGGTTATTTAATGTTTAATGTTCACAAAAAAACCCAAGTCGATGAAGAAATAGGTTTCTTCATCACAAACACTCCTTGACGAAGTAGGTTCTTCGTCAAGAGGGTCCTTCGCTGGAAAGGGGCTCTCAGCCCAAATTTCTTCGTAGCCCAGAATGGACCCGGCCTACTATTTTATTCGAATAACCTCAAGGGTTGGGGTGCAACTTTCATAACCATTCAAACACAAAACACACTCAAACCCTAGCACCCTCTCCTCCCTTCCCTCGATCCGACGGCAACCCTTTCTCATCGAAGCTCTCTTCCTCTCGACATCACCATCCTTGTGCATGGTTAGTATGTTCATCATTAAGTTGATCTATATTTGTTAAACATAACTATGTGCTAGTGATTATGTTGAATATGGTTGAATTGGCTTTTGAGATTTCTGAATGTAATTGTCTGTGAGTATGCTTATTGACTGATACATAATCTGAGAAGATAAATTTAAATCATGCTTAATGTTATTAAATCGTTTGGAATAGGGAATGGTATGATGATTAGTAATTGATTATCTTCTTGTATCCATAAACTGTTAATAGGAAATCTAGAGGTTATTCATGACATGGAAACGATGACATAGGGTGTTTGTGCAATAGGAAATTGATGATCGATGATGATGATTAAACTGTTGGTACGAGTCTAGAACATGCATAATGTTGAATGGTTAAAATGGTGTCGTTTGATTTGATTGGAAAACTGTCCAACTTGTTAGCATCTGTTACGGCTGAAAATAAGGGAATGGTAACCGTCTGATGAGGGCAGCGACGAAAGACTCCCCCACGAAGAATGTAATTCGACGAAGAACCTAGTTCTTCGTTGACTGGTTCTTGATGAACCACTAGGTTTCTTCGTCACACTCATTCTCGACGAAGAATAGTTCTTCGCCATTAGGATTCTTCGTCATGGAGGCATCCCTAGAAGAATTGGTTCTTCCTGGAGATGCTACAAAAGAGTAAATAGACAGAACAATTTAAACAATAAACGTGTCCATATAACATGCATTAACATAAGGTTTCAAAAAGTTTATGATGTATATGATGATGGATGTTTATGTTATGAAATTCTATTGATTGCATGTTAATAATGTTGACTGGGAATGAGGAATCTGATTTGACTCATGTGAGTAGGAAACTCACCTGTTACGTGTTGTTATGAGACTTGCACGTGAGACGATGACTTGTATGAGATATGAGTACTTGCTATGTGTTATATGATGATCTTTGCGGTGAATGCAATATGTGAAAATACGTGATTTAACTGATTATAAAACTGATTTTATTGGTAACTACTATTTGGAACGCGAACTTGTGTTATGAATGTGTATGAAATCTAAGCGATTGCTATGTGTTACGTGACAATGGTGTTACATGTAATTTGCTGAATACGTGACCTGGATATGTGTTTACGAAACTGATAATCTTTGGTAACCTCGGTAGGGTTTGGTTGACCAACTTGGAACGGGTAATGTAGCGTAACATACCGAGCAGTCTAAGGTGAGTTCACTTCTCTTGAGCATGTGTCCCGGTGGGTGGGACAATCAAATGGGTATTCCTGAGAGGAATAGGTCTTTTCTGGGTAAAACTGGGATGTTGGATAATACACTCATTTCCTATCACCTTAAGTCCCACCTTCTACCGAATAGTTACCTGAGAGGTAACAGAGTATTAGTTGATAGCGCTATTAGGCTTGGCAACCTCACACCGTACCTAAGAGGACGGGCATGAACTAATGACCTTAATCATGATTAATGCTTAGATAGAGGCATTGGGGACGGGCAAAACAATCTGGAGCCATCTTGTACGGTACTCGAGTTATTATCAACAATACTTTCGGAATTGTTATTAAACTGGATTAAACACTTGGTAACCAAACCTTTTCATAAAACTGTGAACTCACCAGCGTTGTCTGATACACTTGTTTGCATGCTCGCAGATTATGGATATGTGTGGATGTGGAACTTGCTGTCTGGGAAGCTGGAGTGGTCATGGGTCGTGATACATGGAAACACGAGACGAGTTTAGTAAATGTCATACACTAGGTTTACGAAATACGTAACTGACGATTTATGCTTCCGCTGAACACGTTGAGTTATACTTTATGTAATGTGACACTTTGTTTTAATGAGTGAAAGTTTCTAATTAAAATCTTGTATGAGTTCAATATGATTGGTGGTTAGATCCTTACATCACATGCCTCGTGGGGGGTTTCCGCTTGGGGTTTTGTTGGGGGTGTGACAGATACGGATGACACAACAACAAAGTGAAATATCTAGAGAGAGTAGGGTGATGGACGAGGACCCGGTTATGGCCTCCGGCGACATCCACATCCCGGTTACCCACTTCACCTGAGACATTCTCCTCTGCCAACAACCCCTAAACGACTCACAGGTGTTGTGTTGTGACCGACGATTAGAACATAAAGAGCACTTTCGTCAATAGATCTAAAACAAATATACGACAATAAAAGCGGATCTGAATGATTCCACGGCAGTGGATTTGGGTCTTCTAGAGAGTGAGAGAGAAACATCATGGTTTTTAAAGACAGATAGAAGGTAGAGAATCAGAAAAAAGATGTTGGAAGTTGGTGAACCATTGTGGCGGTGGAGGTGATGGTGCTGTCGTGGTTGTGGTGTGCGATAGTGGTGCTGTACTGGTGGTGTTGTGGGGGATAAACAAGGGTTATTGGATTTTATCACTCCCAACTATTGGGTATTGGTCGCTGTCACTCCCAACTATCACTTTGACTCCCACCACTCCTAACTTAACACTTTGTGTGCTGTGTCACTCCACAGGTGAACATTTCTTAGTGTTTGACTTGTGTTATTGGTGATATTAGGCTAAAACTTTGTGAATTACGAATGATTACAGGTGAATCTGCTCCTAAAAGATAAAAAGGGAGCCAAAATCCACTCAACCGGAGTGACACAACACACAAAGTGTTAAGTTGAGAGTGGTGGGAGTCAAAGTGATAATTGGGAGTGGCAGCGGCCAATATCTAATAGTTAGGTGCGATAAAATCCATAACCCGAGAAACAAAGAGTAGAAAGAGAGAGATGGGATGAAAAGCTGAAACATGTAGGTATAATACAAAGTTTAGTACATGAATTGGACAGTTTTTGGATCTTCAACCACCTTTATTCAAATTAAAGGAATAGAGAGATTGAAAACGTAAGGAATAGAAAGAGATCGTTCGCGAGAGAAAGATTTAGAGATGAGAGAGAGTGAAAAGGGAAGTGTTAGGAAACTTTATTTGTAAGTATTGAAGAAAATCACAATCAACTGGATCTATGAAGAGATAACAGTCCTGAAGATCACAAACAAGAAGAAGAAGATCAGATAGGACAAGTAAAATGCACCACATCTACTTCAAAGAATCACAAGTTGATCAAGAGCTGAATTGGATTATCAGAGAAGGTCACTTCTGATGGATCTGATGATATTTCTGATGAAATATCATCAGTTTCTGACGATTCTGATCATCAGGATTTTTCTGATGATTTGTTCACCAGAATTTCTGATGAAGTGGTTTATCAGAAATTCTGATGAAGTACCCCACTTGTCTGAAATCAGCTCTATCCTGCCACACTTACCGAAGCAAGTTGACATTATTGGATATCATGATTAAAAAGGCAACTTGAACATTGGATTCAATGAATATGTCAAATGGCTACTTTTTGTAGGACTTATTGCATGAATAAACTATTGTTTATTCATGCACCCAGCCTCCTATAAATAGAAGGCTCAACCAGCAGAAGATAATTGAGTTTGAAGCTTAGCATTCACACATACATCAAAACTCCATTGCCCTCTCACCCACAGAATTCAAGATTCATTTGTATTAGATAATAATCTTACAATCACCTTGTAAACCATTTTGTTTCAAAGTGATATAAACTTGATAATTCTGTAGGTCTTGTTTCTTGAAAGTCTGATTTCCATTTCCGTACATCTTTTTCACATCTACTGAAATAACTTGCCATATTACGTGAAAAGAAGTTGTTAAGGCCGTACTGGGTCCAACAATTGGTATCAGAGCAGATTGAATAAATTATTTTCAAATGATCAATCGCTCATCTTCTTTTCTCTAAATATGGCCAGCTTTCAATCCTGGAATAATGCTTTTAACATTGGTTCTATGTCCAAACCTCCGACTCTGGCCAGAGAGGAATACCCCCAATGGAAAATCAGGATGGTCAATTTCCTTAATGGTCATGACCGAGCTCTGTTTCAATCCATTGAAAGGGGTCCATGTATACCAATGACTGAAATACCAGCTATTCCAGCAACTGACCAATCACCTGCTATCCCTGCCTCCCAAAAGTGAAATACTTTGGAGTGAGGAAGACAAGGAAAAGGTGGCTGGGGATGAAAGGGCAAAGTCACTTTTAATAATGGCCATCCCCAATGACATATTTTCACAAGTTGATGCATGTGCATCAGCCAAGGAAATATGGGATCAGTTGGAAAATCTTTGTGAAGGAGGAGAAAGGATGAGAAGAAACAAAAGAACAAACAATGTCTCATCATATGAAAGGTTTAAAAGTTTGCCAAATGAAAGATTAAATGATACATATCTAAGATTTACAAAACTTTTAAACGATCTAAAGAAATTTGGTATAACAAAGTCAAATGATGAAAGAAACATAAAATTTCTTGATGCCCTTCCTAGAGAATGGAGAAGTCTAACCATGACTTTGTCTTCAACCTTAGAACTAGGAAACATGAGTCTCCATGACTTATACAGAATCCTGATCCCCAGAGAGGAAGAAATATTTGAAGAAACCATTCAAAGAGGGGGATCTTTAGCTCTTATCTCAAACTCACAAAGAACAATACCCACCAATGATCCACAACCATCAAACAGCCAAAGGTATGAAATTTCTGATACTTCATCAGATTTTTCAGCTTTTGCTGAAGCAATAGCATTGCTCACCAAAACATTTGAGCAGAGGTTGAGGGGAGGAAGCCAGATATACCAGAGAAGTGACAGAGGAAGGATGGATGGGAGATCTAAAGAGGAAGTTAGATCTAAGGATAAAGGGAAGACTGAAGTTGTGTGTTGCAAGTGCAAGCAGAGAGGTCACTATGCATCAGAGTGCAAGACCAAAAAGCTCAAGGATGTTACTTATTATGAGAAAAAGCTTGAAGAAGCAAAGAATCAGCAACACGTTAGCTTAATTGCAGGAACATATACATGGTTATCTGATGATTCTTCTGATGATGATGAAGAAGAAGAATTGGCAAATTTCTGCCTCATGGCACTGTCTAAAGGCCTACCAGAAACTTCAGAACAAAAGGTAAATTTAGACAATCTTGATCTTGAACACAAGCTAAACAAGCTCATGTCAGATTTTCTAAATCTGCAAGAAAAACATCAATCAGATATTAGAAAATCTGATGAGTTGCAAAGGACTATGAATAAAATCATTCTTGAAAACCAATTACTCATAGAAGAAAGTTTAGATCACAGAGATAAAATTGAGTTCTATGAAAATGAAAGAAAAGATCTTTACAAGAAAATCAATGATAAAGAAATTAATGTAAGAGGTTTTCAACAAGCCAAGGAATTTATAAATTTCATTGAGTCCACACCAAAGAACAAAGGAGAGGGTTTAGGTTATATAAGATCAAATGGAAATAAACCCACTGTCTTTGTAAAAGCAACTCATCAGATCTCTGATAAATTAACATCAGAATATGATTCTGAATCTTGCAAGACAACATGTTCTGAATACTCTTTTGAAAAACCAAACTTCAAAACAAACATAAGTGAATGCAGTCAAGAATCTGTAAAGACTCCAGAAGCAGTTCACTCATCTTTTCAAAATTATCCACTCATTCCATCACAAGAGAAAATATCAGAAAATTCTGATAAATCTTGTATGTGTATTGACATACTGAAGCTTGTTCAACACCATCTTCAAAAGAAAAATGCAAAATCTGTTTATGGCTCAGCATATAACAGAATTTCTGATGCAAAACAGAGAAGAAAAAAATAAATTGATTAGGATCCCATCAGAAAAAGTACCCAAGCATGCCTGGGTACCAAAAACCCTCTAATCATTCCATTTCAGGACCATCATGTGCAGCAGATCTGGTACTGCGACTCAAGAAGCTCCAAGCACATGACTGGGGACAGGAGCTTACTCAGCAACTTTGTTTCAAAGCTGGGTAGAATGGTAAATTTTGGAAATGGAGTGAAAGGGAGGATCAGGGGATATGGATGCATAAGGTATGGATGTTTGACCATAGAGAAAGTAGCCTTTGTTGAAGGCTTAACGTATAATCTACTAAGATATGGTCAGTTCTATGATAAAAATCTCTCAGATAATCTTGTCACCAGAAAAATGCTTGATAAATTGTTTTAATGATAAACAAAGAAAAATCATATATCTGATAAATCACTAGAAAATCTGATAAGTTATCAGAAAATCTGATGTAAACATTAGAAAATCTAATACAACATCAGAACACCTGATAAATCATCAGAAATTCTGGTGATTCATCAATTTAAAAAAAAAAAATCAGAATTCTCATAGATCATTAACACAAATTCCTGCATGTCATCATCCTTGTGCATATCTTTTAAACAGCATATTCATAAACTGCACATTGGCAACTTTCTTTTTTTTCTTTAAAAAAATTTATATAATAATTTTTTTTTTCTAGTGCTGGTAACGTCATTTAACAGAAAATTTCTGGGAACTCGTTAATATGGAACTTTCTCTCTCCTTCATTAATTACACCCCATCATGTGTTAAGAAGGTTGAAGTGACATATTGGTAGGCTATCATGATATATTACCCGAAATTGGCCGCCTAAACCATTTAATGCAAGTGAAGTGGAGAAGAAGCTTATCTCTGTTACACTTTCTGTCCTCTGAAAAACAATTAAATAACAGAGATTGCGGTGAAGAAAATCTACAAGTAGGTACATTCCATTTATGGCAAATATTAAGTTTACTATAAATGTTCACCACTTTGTGTTGAAAATCTGTCATCCTTACACACACAAAAAAAGGGCACTCTAAATCTTCCTCTTCACCTTCACCTCATACTCTCCCACACACACAAAATGAACACCATCAAAGATGAATGCTTCCCACTTGTTCTTCATCCATATCACAATCTAAGATTGAGGACCAATCTGGAAGGTCCTCAATGGGAAGGGTGTCAAGTTGTGCTTAAAATGCTCACGAGTAGTAACTTGAGCTATGCCCTCACTGCTCATATAACTGTTCATCCAGAGATTCTTCAAATCTTCTGAAAAAATGCAACATTATCTGAGTATGAGAACAGAGAACAAATGGCCATCGAGAGTATGGTGCTAAATCAAAAAATTCTGTTAAATGAAGCCACCATCAGGACGGCTCTTCAAATCGATGATGATAATGATGTCCTGATGTTCTCAAGGCCTCAAAAGGATGATGTGCTGAGACAAATGGGTTACCATACGGAAACCCAACAACGAGCAATCAACAAACATGGCTTTATCAAGCCATGGCAATATCTGGTTACACAGATGGGTGCATGTTTTTCAAAGAAGGTCATCAATCATCATGAAATATCTCTTAGATTAATGGAGCCTATACGTGCACTTGTACTCAAAGTACCTTACAACTTCTCTTATTATCTAATGAGTGATTTTGCAAATAACATGTGGGTTGGGAAGCCGTTCTTGATGTATCCTCGTTTTCTGATGAAGATAATCACGAGCCAGCTAGACTTTGCAGGTATTCCTGCAAGTTACCCAAGAGCAGATATGAGACTTCAAGAAAACATGGGTCTTAGCATGCTTGTATCCACCAACCAGAACTACGGGTTGATAACTGACCTGTTGTTGCTCCTTGAGATGGAACACGGGGAAGGCATAGATATCGATTAGGTTTTTCTTTGTTTTGTCTGTGTATATTTTTTTGCATGTTAAATATGTTTATATTATGTATTTTTTTTTGCTTTGTTATCTGACTTATGGTTTATGGTTTGGGAAATGGGTAAAGTAAATGAGAAACATGATCATCAGAAATAAAAATTTTGACACAAAACTCCAAGTTTCTGACGATAGGAGACAAAATCTGGTAATTCAAAAATGGATCTAAATTTTTTCTGATAAAACTTCAAGATGATAAAATGTTTCAGAAAATATCAGAAAAAGCCAAGAGACATGGATGACACCAGAAAAACAAATGTGAGTCTTCTGATCTTATCTCATTCCCCCTCATCTCAAAAAAAAAAAAATAAAAAATAAAAAAAAACTTCAAAATTTATTGAAGATGATCACAAGTTTAGGGGGAAAACTCAACCAAGGAATTATGTTGAAAATTGTTGACTTCTGTTGACCACATCTAAAAGGTCAACATAAGACATAACAAAAGGCAATACACATTTTCAAAAGAATTTATGTTGAATTTCTGATGACATCATCAGATGGGACTTTGACTTACAAAGAAAAGAGGATACATATGAAGGTAGGTGATTGGACCTCCTATCTAATGGGGTCCACAAAAATGAAAAGGTGTCATAGAACCGATAGATTTCTCCAATAAAAAATCAATGCAACACTTTCGTGAAGGAATGATTGAAGAAACTACAAATTGAAGGGTCAAGTTGAAAGGGCATAACCACGATTACATGATAAACCATTTCATTAATGTCTTAATACCCACGATCCAACGGTTACATTCTGAACCAAAAACTCACACGATCTAACGGTTATAAAGACAATTAATGATCTCTTAACCACCATTACATGCCACGTTCTATACCCCTTCAACTCCATACACCCACAATCCTCTGCTGAAACACTACTATATAACACACACGTAGCAGAAATTCAAAAATCACTCACC
Organism: Helianthus tuberosus; assembly: GCA_030545235.1. Taxonomy (NCBI): domain Eukaryota; kingdom Viridiplantae; phylum Streptophyta; class Magnoliopsida; order Asterales; family Asteraceae; genus Helianthus; species Helianthus tuberosus. The sequence goes on from JARYGA010058452.1 coordinate 18,634, forward strand.
TTCCTCACAAAAACCTCAATCCCCTGTTTCTTACTCATAATTCAAAAATCCCCAAGATTCAAACCCTAATTCACAAAGATCAACAATGGCAGAAGTAAGCCTCAACATCCCAATTGTTCAACATGAAGCACCTTTTGTTGAAGAAGCGGAATTTCTACCAATGAAGGAAAACAATCTGCTGATGAATACATAGCATTCGGAGTATGATGTAAGATGTCAACTTCTGGTAGAATATCTCACAAAATGTCCAATCTCAGGAGCACTAACAAAAGGAAGAGAGATACCAGAAAGGCTACTACAACAATTTGTTCACACTTTTAATGAATTTGAAGAAAATCAGGTCTCTGCTCATGTATGGGGAAGTGTTTATGTTACATTAACCCCTGCAAGAGTAAGAGAATGGCTTGAACTGCCTATTCTTGATAGTTACATTGAAGCTCCAAGAAGAGAAGAATTAATAAGCTTCATCATTGGGCTTGGTTACAAGAAAAAGGATATCAACAAAATTGGAGCGATTAGAAGAAGTGAACTGCCAGCCATCTGGCAAGTGATGATGGAAGTGCTAAACAAATGTCTCACCTCAAAGATAGGAGGAACTGATCAAATCATTCAAGCTATTCTGACAATCATGTATGGACTCATAACTGGGTTCAAAATTGATTATGGGTCAGAAATTTTCAACCTACTCAAAAGGTCAATCATCACCAGAAATGGAAGAATAACCTCACATCTACCATATCCAAGGTTAATCTCTATTTTCATCTCTGAAACATTTGCTACAAGGAACATAGAAATTCCAATTTTGGAAGATGTTTGGAGTTCAAATACCATGAAGGCCTGGAGTTCCAATCATGGATGGGAATCAGACAAAGATATCCCTGTGTTGCAAGAAAGCATGTTATGCCTCATTGCACCAGACTCACAATACAGAATACAACATGAAGAACTTTTGACCAAATCAGATTCTTCAACAGAAGAACCCAGCAGAGAAGTTGTGAACTGTTCTTCATCAACAGAAGCAAGAGATGATGAGAAGTCCTTGCCATCAGAAACAAAGGGTGCAGGAGGAAAAAGAATTCTGGAGATAGCTAACTCACCAGAAGACAAGACAGAACATGCTGAAAGCCAATAGATTCATGAAGTAAGAATTCATCATGAATTTAAAATTCATCAAAAAGAAGTACATGAACATTATGCAGAATCATATGTTGCTGGAAGAACTCATGAAAATGCTGAAAAACAACATTATGAAGAAACTCACTTTGATGCTGCTGCAGTTGAAGCCACTGAAGTCATACATTATGATGAATCTCAGGTTGCTGGTACATCTCTTTTAAACACTGTTTTAGTTGACTCTCAAACAAAAGAAACAAAATTAGAAAGTTCAGTTAATGTTTCTTACAAGTTAGAATACAGAACAACTAAGGTTGATGAGGAGGTTACTAGTGCCATTAATCTCAACTCTGAATCAGAAAATAAGGAAGATGATGAGATCCCAACAGATAGAGATCAAGAAACTGATCAAGGAAATCTGGATAAAGGTAATCTGTTTACCTCAAAAACTTATGGAGAATCATATGGTGATATGGTTCAAGGACATAAGGAAATCCAGGATGAAAATGAGTTTTTCATCACTGGTGGAGATGATTCTGGTAAACTTAAAGCTGCACCAAAATCTGGTAAAGCCAAAAGTGACCCTATCATTTCCAAAACAGCAGCAAATGTGTTTGCAGCTGGAATGTTACAAGGAACATCTGTTGTTCCAAATACCCCTGAAACACCTATGAACCAAGAAAATTTAGAAACAATGCTGGAAAATGTTTACAAAGTCTGCAAAAGCAATCTAGTTGAAGAAAAACTTGATATGTTGCTATCAGAAATACAAGGTCAAAGGGCTGATATGAAGACTTTGTCAGAATCAGTGGAGGCAATAAAGAAACAAACTGAAGAAAGCACGAAAGCACTAAAGTCTCTTCAAAAGATGAAAGAAAAGGCACCAGAATCCAACATCTCTGCATCAGAAATCCAGATGATTCTCACATAAATAGAAAAGGTCAAGGCACAAGTTGCAAATGCGGTGGAATCAAGGCAGTCAAGCAGTATAAATAGAGTTTTGGAGGAAGTTACCATACTAAGGGCAAGCAATAACAGTATCACAGATGCCCTTGAGAAGTTGTCAAAAGAATGGGCTGTAATTCAGACGAAAGCTAAAACTGAATTCACCAAAGTTCAGAAAAACATAACCAACAACTCAAAACAGGTAAGAGAGGTGCAACAACTGATGGAGAAGATGCTGTTCAACATTGCAAGATTGGGCAAAGTGGATCCCCAAGAACTCATGAAAGAAATTCCTGCTGAAAGTTCACATCAAGAAGCTCCAAAGTCAACTCCACAACAATCATCAACCACACCAATCACCAAAGCTGGATGATGCGTGTGAAGTGTGTATATAAATTTAAGTATATTTTAAGCCCTTTTACACTTTCTTTAGCCAAGTTTTAAATTTATAAAACACGATATTTACTAACACTAAACACACATATGGGCAAGTGCACCCATCGTGAGCGTAGTATAGTGTTGGTAAGATACCGAGTTCGTCCAAGGACACACGAGCTTTTAGTACCGGTTTATCCTCAACGTCTAATCAAATCAAAAAGTTTAGAAAAATGTTTTAAGCTAAGAAAAATAAAAACTAATTAAAATGCTGAAAAATAAAAATAAAAGAAAAAAACAGATAGACAAGATGAATCACTTGGTTCTGACTCGTGTATAGTGTAACCTTTGATTATTTCCGCACTTTTGCACTTATTTAAGAGATTATCTTAGTTATTGTAGTATGCCCCTCTTTTGAAGGTGACGTTACCCTCAACCCAGTAGTTTGAGTCAGCAAGGATACAATCCTAAAGGGTCGGATTATTGAAAGATAATGAATTAAGTTATTAATGCAAATTATGGTAGGCCCCTCTTTTGGAGGTGACGTTACCCTCGACTAAGTAGTCTGAGTCAGCAGGGACACAATCCTAAATAGCCGGGTTATAGTATTAATAGTAGTTTAACTTATGAGGGGATCAAAGAGTTTGGACCCCTGCCATCCAATACCGTTAAGTATTGAAGGAGGTCCTACTAAATTTGACCCAGGTCCATTGCAGGACCTCTAAACGCTGAACAATGGCAAGACTCTTACCAAACCGTTCCCTTAACCCCCGACCAGGTAGCCAACATACCTCCATATAGACCGTGGAGATATGAATGGTGAAAATCTTTTATTTTATATAGACAGTAAAATAATGTCAAGACACCACGGACAAACGATAAGGAAGAATCACCTTCAACATTAGAAACTAGTTATTAAACTCATTAATACAAAACCAAGTAAAAAGTGCAAAAAGATTAGAAATAAAAAGTATTACACTAGACACTTGTCTTCACCAAGTGATGTAAGAGACCTAGGCAAACATGGCCTTGATTGTCAAGAACTCTTACGATCAATCTTGGATCCCGAGATGACTCACACCCTCTATGATAGACAATGGATGATGGTGGTGGATGATGGTGTTATGGTGGTGGTGGGTGGTGGGTGAAGTGTGAGAGAGGTGGTGTGCCAAGGGATGATTTGAGCTTGAGCCAAGCACTCCTATTTATAGGCTGAACAGAAGCTCGGGCACGGCCCCGTGTCCAGTGGGCACGGCCCCGTGTCCACATCCTCTCTTTCTTCATTTAATGCAGCTTGTCTTTATTAGTTGACCACGCCCCCGTGTCCGCTGAGCACGACCCCGTGTGCAGAAGAATCTTTGTACTATGAAGATTTGCCTAGATTGTGCGAATCTTATAGTTGACAACGGCACAGTGTCCGCTGAGCACGGCCCCGTGGTGGGAAATAGAAGCTTCTACCACTTTGTCTTTTCTGCTGACACTTGGGCACGCCCCCGTGCTGGCTGAGCACGGGGCGTGTTCAGTCTTCTGTCTTCTTGTTTTGCTTGGGAAGATGCTGTCGTGGGGTCGGGCATGTCACGTCTTGTTCCTTTTCTTGTATTTATGTTAGATTTTGATGTCTTTTTTGCTTCTTTTGTTAATTTGAGCTCATTTAATCCTGAAAATACAAAAGGAAGACAAAAGCAGACTTTTTCCAACATTAGTACTAAAAAAGGGTTAGTTTTATGCCACAATTGATGTAATTTATATGTTGCATTTTGCACACATCACTGGAACCACAATGATGGGTCCACCTCTAAGTGTCCCAAGAGATGAAATGCTGAAAAGGCTGGCTTTAAGAGATGAAAGGATAAAAAGAGGTTCAAATAGCATTCACTCCAAGAATGAGAATCCAGTAATGAGAGTTTTAAAGGTGGTTGAAGTGAAAGCTGCAACCGATGATGTTGGTGGAACTCGTGTGCAAAACATATACACACTTCAGAGAGAAAATGGGGAAGAACAAATGGTGACTGATGAAGAAATAGCTGACCAATTGCATCCTATAGACATTCTGTTTATGAAGGATCATTATGAAAAGGAAAATAAAAACAATCAAGAAGTCAGAAGAGCGTTAAATGGCATATCAAAGGCTGGAATACTGCTATTTGAAAGAATGTCTTTTTCAGACTTTGATCTATGCATCAACTATGAGAATGCACACAACAAAAAGGTGTATGTCAGAGCACCAAAGACAAAAGTTCCCTAAAAATATTGGAAGATGCAAGATCTGGAGACATCATTACAAGCAAAACTAATAGTCACAACTATGGTGTCATCTTCAGAGATATTGATAATAACAAATCTCTGTTCAGAAGTGTTGATATCTGCAAGTACTCAAATCAAACTCTGAAGTATATCATGAAAACCATGAACAAAAGACAAGAACATCTTCAGAAGACAGAAAAGAACTTGAAGGGACACAAGAAAGAAATTGAGCAAATGATTAAAGAATGGATCCAAGCAAGAGAATGGTACAAAGACATGTATGTCATCTGCAACAAGTATATATCCTACAAAAAGCAGTTAAAGAAAGGAGACGTGCACAAGAGAGTGAAGCTGAATTAAAAAAAAAACTTGTTTATTTAAATTTTCATCTCTTATGTAATGTGTTTTTCAAAAACATCAGCAACTAGTTTAAATTTGCAAGTGTTATATTTCCAATGTTTGGAAATTTTCTGTTATTAAGGTAGTTCATTTTCTTACAATACTTAAGGGGAAACTGTTAGGAAACTTTATATGTAGGTATTGAAGAAAATCACAATCAACTAGATCTATGAAGAGATAACAGTCCTGAAGATCACAAACAAGAAGAAGAAGATCAGATAGGACAACTGAAATGCACAGCATCTACTTCAAAGAATCACAAGTTGATCAAGAGCTGAATTGGATTATCAGAGAAGGTCACTTCTGATGGATCAGTTTCTGACGATTCTGATCATTAGGATTTTTCTGATGATTTGTTCACCAGAATTTCTGATGAAGTGGTTTATCAGAAATTATGATGAAGTACCCCACTTGTCTGAAATCAGCTCTATCCTGCCACACTTACCGAAGCAAGTTGACATTATTGGATATCATGATTAAAAAGGCAACTTGAACATTGGATTCAATGAATATGTCAAATGGCTACTTTTTGCAAGACTTATTGCATGACTAAACTATTGTTTATTCATGCACCCAGCCTCCTATAAATAGAAGGCTCAACCAGCAGAAGATAATTGAGTTTGAAGCTTAGCATTCACACATAAATCAAAACTCCATTGCCCTCTCACCCATAGAATTCAAGATTCATTTATATTAGATAATAATCTTACAATCACCTTGTAAACCATTTTGTTTCAAAGTGATATAAACTTGATAATTCTGTAGGTCTTGTTTCTTGAAAGTCTGATTTCCATTTCCGCACGTCTTTTTCACATCTACTGAAATCACTTGCTATATTACGTGAAAAGAAGTTGTTAAGGCCATACTGGGTCCAACAGGAAGGGCCGACCACAACAGTTCCGTTGCGGTGCCACGGCGAAAACACCACCGTTCAGGCACGTGGATCAGTTCTATTCCCTATCTGAAGGAGGGGAAAATTTGAAGGCGTGGAAGACACTGTTGGTTGTAGTTTGTACACCAACCAGCGGTGACGAGGTTAGACGGTGTAATAGACCAGTAGTCTGCTTCAAAACAGTACCGAAGTTGACAACTAGCACCATCAATGGATTATATGGCTACAATGAGATCGTTGAGGGTGTTTCTGCCTCTGACGATGGTGGCTAGGGTTTCGATAATGTTTACGTCAATCTCCGGCGAGTCGTTTTCACCCTGTAGGTTTAGATAGGTGACATCCAAGCACCTATAAGATATCTGAGTTCTACATTTAGACAACCGATACTAATGAGCCTGAAGAAATTATAATTTGTAGAAAAAGCTTCCTTATATAAAGCTTCTATAAATTATTGTATCGGTGTAAAGATAAGCACTTGTACCACTACGTGTACAATTTGAAGTTTTGAACTATTCATATTATGGGTGGCTAAGAGCATTCACATCCTATCTATCAATTTTTACCTTATAATTACACTAAAAACAACTATTTTTTCTCTCTCCTTTCAATTAAATAATATTTTTCTATACCTTTATCATTACTTTTTCTCTCACTTCTACTCACAACCACTTTTAAAATATATTAAAAAATTATAGAGGGTTAACTGTATCCCCTCAAATATACAGATGAACAGTAACATTTTCTCTCTCATCCACTCAAAACCACTTTTTATACCTTTTATAATATGAAAACTCTTCTCACAGATTTTGGTGGGTAGAATGTGAATGCTCTAAGAAATATTTCACGTTTAATTGTCAGTGAAGTGAACTGAGAAAGAAGTGGAGGTAGGTGTTTGACTATGGATTCGAGAAACAGCCAAAAAGAAAAAATAATTATAAATCCTTAAATCGTATTTTACTAGACTAATTTAACCAATTTACTATTATTATTCTTACCTTTTTAGTTCTTATATATATTTAGTTTTTAGTTGTATAATTATAATAAGATAACCTATTTTTTTTTATTAATCACAAAATAATGAATTGTACTATAATTTAATCTACCACTTATGGCCTCGTGGTATGGTGACTTAGGTTCTCCAATGGAGACTCAAGTTAAATCCCCACTTGTAAAGTTAAATCCTCACTTGTATCACTTTGGTGGATAAGGCAATGATAGATAGAGCCTAGCCTCCTTGTAGAGGTGTCAGGCTTTATCCTGAGCCCACCCGGGTTTTCATCCCACCATGTGTTACGCCAGAGAGTTCTGCTCTTGTGGTGGCAGAACGATTGTCAAGTGGCAGCCGGCGTTATGGTTTCCCGGGGGTGGGGGGGGGGGGGCGTCTAAGCCAAACTCTGAAGCCAACGTGGGCAGATCAAGACAACATAGTCTGGCCGGAGTGGGTCAACGGGGGCTCTCCAATTTGGGGAGTGCGGTAGCTTAATACAAGAAAGTCGTCATTCCAAAAAAAATTGGTGCGGTTCGGTTTAGTTCGGTTATAAAGCGTCGCATAACTCAATCGTGATTATTGGTTAAAAAGATAAAACACTTATTACTTTGGGTGGGTTTATGCTGCTTTGGTTCGGCTAATTGGTTTTATCTCATCCTTAGGTAACAATATGAAAATGCCCCGATTGTAAAGCATATAAGACTCTACTAAAGGAATGCCACAACAAGTACGGTAACAAACAAGTATATAACATTTAGAGTCAAGGGATGTTATTAATATGCTTAGCATGATTGTCACACCCTCAAATTCCACATGCGGAGTATCACCACGAGGCGTGTGACTGACCAGGATCAAGTCACCAATCATATTGAACAATTATTATAGCACTGAAAATAGTTTCATGAAACCAATACGATTAGTGACAATTATAGTTCAAGTCCTAAGTTCTAAAGTTCAAAACAGTATTTTAAGGGAACAACGGAAGCATAAGTAAAATGGTTCGAGCAAAAGTTCACAGTTCATAAAAAGAACCCAACACAGGTTAGGCGACCACTACACTTCCCCAAGCTGCAAGCTTTTAAGTCACTGTGTACCTGCAAAACATGCAGTAGGGTGTCAACATAAAGTTGGAGAGTTCACGAGTTGTCCAGTTTTAATTCCATAAAACTTTGTTTAAGTAGTTAAGTTACTCGTTTATATCATGCCATGGTGAGCTACCCCATATGTAAGCTACTAAACTGCGTTATACCGGATACTCTGCGACCTCATGTTTGTTTGCCCCGTTTTTTCAATGTCTATTATTATTGACGGTTTTGCCTGAGTCTATTAGTTCACGACCGACCCTCTCCAGGCACGGTGTGAGGTTGGTGAAACCTAAATAGTGCTATCAACTAATAACCCGTTCGCCTGACACCGGCGACTAATCTGTATCATAAGTATGGACTTTCGTGATAGAGTTTCGTTTAGTACACTTTTTTCATATAATATAAACAATAATTAACTGAGCGTCCCACGCAAGGGGAGAATAGTTGTTTATATCCCACATAAGGAGATAACGTTGTTTGTATCCCACACAAGGAGATAACGTTTTTCATTCCGTTTCCTAACCACCAGGAACGCATGCTTTTAGTAAAAGTAGTGAACTCACCTCGGTTTGCTCGGAAGATAGTTTACTTGGTTTGGTTTATTGGTCAACCACGTCCTATTATGGTTACCAATATTGGTCAGGTTTTGTATGCAAATAGTATCACGTATACACGTATTAACATGGAGCACATAATTCCATGTTTCATAAAACACACATATGGGTTGCATGATCGAACAGTAACAATAACACATTAGCTCAAAAACATAACACTTAAGTGTGCGGCCCAATAATTAAATCAGTCCACATAAACTGAGTGGCCTCATTAATCAGCAGCCCAATAAGGTAAGTGGCCTTGTGTGGGGTTGTGTAGCCAAGTGTGTTGTGAGTGGGTCCAAATCAAGAGACATCAGTCGAAACCATGAGGTCTCGACTCGAAATCAAGAGATCCCAAGTCGCTACCAAAAGGATCTCGAGTCGGAATCAGAAGGTCTCTAGTTGTACATCATTAGTAGAAACATCGTGGTTTCGAGTCAGGCTTTGAGTCGGAACCGGACAGGTCTCGACTCGCAACCATGCTGGTCTCGAGTCCCTTCATATGAGGTGTATTGTTTTGAGTTGTAGCTAAACTATTCTCGAGTCTCAACCGTACAGGTTTCGACTCGCAATCTCAGTCGAAACTTCTAGTACCCTATCCAATTTAGCATAAACCAATCAAAATCCACTAACACTTAATTTATCCATACAAGTCCTAAATCAGATCAAATGCATAATATTTCAAATATTTTTAGAACATTCAAACAGTTCATCATTCATCAAAGCAGATCTAACATTATATCTTTTAACACAGTTTCATCCATTTCACTAAACAGGAACATATATAATCATTTGTCATATGAATTGTAGGATCGATTTGCGACCCGAACGAGTCGTTCAGAAGAGATTTTATCAGTTTCAGATGCGGGAAAAAAGAAACTGACGTCGAAACAGCTTGAATATCACTTTAAACCTGTTGTATATTGATTTAACACCTATTACATGCAGAAGACGGACCGGCAGCACTTCGGTACCAATTCTGAAATCCGTTACAAATGAAATGACAACATGCCTATATATAGCCTCCTACTTTCGCTTGAAACCATACACTTTGGTTCAAGCGAAACCCACCTAATAAAGTTTCAAGCGAAACCTTCTAGATAACTTTCAAGCGAAACACATGCTTTTGTCTTCAAGCGAAACATTCAATTCTGTCTTCAAGCGAATCCTCAAATCTGATTTGTGTGAATGTTGTTGACATGATGTCACTAGATGATGTCATTAGTATGATGTCATCATCAAGAATGATGACATCATGCTTGTTTAGATCCGCAACGAACCCGAGACTCTACATAAGATGAAGACGATAGATGAATGCACTAACAGACTCCCCCTCAGATGTTGACGAGTCTTAAGTGTAGAGTCTTCAACATCTTCAGTCTTTATCAGTCTTAACGCTCTCTGAGCATATACCAGGATCTTCTCTTTGGCTCTAGCCTCGTCAGACTCCCCCTCTCATCATGATGGGATCGCCGTCTGGAATTAGTTATCACCTTGAGATCAATCCCTGGCTTTATCTCTGTTTAAGCTCATCTCCTGCACAAATTTTCTTACCACCACATAAGTTTTACTTAAATCAATAAGAAAAACTTACTGTTCTAAATCATTCAATCATAATAGTTACATCAAATTCAAATTAATGACCTTGATTAACTAATTTCAATTTTTTCAAATCAAAATTTTTCAATTCAGCACACACTCCCAAACTAATTCATCTTGTTCAGCACTCGGAATTTTGAAAATTAGCTCTCCAACATCAGTTGTCGAAAATCTTTTTGGATTTTTCAAAATTTTATACTAAAACACTCCGAAAATCTTTTTGAATTTTTGAATATAAAGGTATACAGTAAAGAAATATTTACAGACAATATTTCTGTGAGCTTGTGCAAGAGGATCATATCAGTTTTTGAGACAAATCACTAGCACCGTTAAGCTTTAAACATTTTCAGTTCTAAACGATTCACATAGATTGACGATATTGTTGTCCACTTAAACTCAATCTAAAAACTTTCGAAATGCTTACCGATACGTTAAGGTATATTAATTTTGCACTTAGTTCTTATGGACCCCACGATCTCAGCATATCCCCTCATCATGCAATACACTAACTCAATTAATGCCTTTAAACTTTTATCAACTGTGATTTGTGCGAAAACAAAGCAGAATGTTTAAACTTTAACAATCAGGTCGATACTTTCGTATACGCAGAGAAAGTCCAATGTTTAAACAAAATAAGAAAATAAAACAAGTTGAAGTTGTTTAGGCTTTAACCACCAGGTCGATACTTCCGTATACGCAGAGGAGGTCCAAAGCTTAAACGAAACACCAAAGAAAATAAAGCAGAACGTTTAGGCAATAACATCCAGGTCGATACTCACGTATACGTAGAGGATGTCCAATGCTTAAACAAAATAAAGAAATCAAACAAGTTTAAATCTTTGCAAAATGAAATGCACAATCACAGTGACTTTTCAACAAAGTTGTGAAAGTTCACAAACTTAACCAGTTTTATGTCTTTCGACAATCAGCGATTACTGAGTAGGCACACAATCAAGAAGGACAAAACTAAGTACTATGGTTTTGACCATGTTTCCCACTAGAACTAGGCTTTTTCATTTAGGTTTGTATCGTTATCGCAAATCTACTAGTCTAGCTAAGCCTACCGTCACATCTTTAGTAAGACCGTTTATCACATTATATCTTTCCATTTCTTTAGCATGCTGTGATTGTCCAACTGATCTACTATCATTTCCTCTTTTTGACAACAAAACTCATTTTTGCATTTTTCAATGTTTTTGACTTTTCAAATTTTCTAATTTTTTTTTTAAATTTTTACTCCCCCTAAATTCAAAATATGTCTCAATTTTGATTTTCTGGGAAAATTTGAAAACAAGTTGTACAAGAAATGTGACAACATGATGAGAATCACTTCAATTCTGCATTCACTTGGCTTGAACAATCAGAACTCCCCCTGACAACAAAACATTTTCCCATGGTGATTTCAAAATACTTAAGTTTGTTTTAATCAAAATGGTTTTGCCAGAAAATTAGTTTTGTAAGTCATTTCTCAAACATGGAGTTTCATCACCTTGTTCTTTCAACCACTTGTAAAAATTAACATTTGTAAGATCAATCCACAAACATCACTTGTAGAAAATCAAGTACAATTTAATGTCCCTGATTTACCACTTTTAAGTCGAAATCACTTTCGTGAATTTCTCAAGAAATGTGCTGATTCCTTCTCCACTCTTACCAACCTGGGAGCTCCGGCAAGTCAGGTTTTTCATTTAAACAGATTCACCCAAGCCTGACGTTCCTTGGGTGATTTTGAATTCTTGTTCAACAATGGTGGAAAATTTGCATCATCCATTGTTAGACCAGAATTCTCAACTTTTACCTCAACAAATGGCTCCTCTGGTTTTAACGAACCAGAATCATTGCCTGAATGTTGCTTGTCTGACTTTGATGAGCCAGATTCATCGCCAACATGTGGCTCCTTCGTTTCCGAAGAAATAGATTCATTGCCACACACAGTCTTCTTCTTCTTTCCCTCTTTCGTCCTCAGATTTGTATCTGATGAATGCGTTTTTCTTGATTTGTCATTCTTTGGCAGGAAAGACGATTTATCAGAACTTTTATCTGTTTTACCAGTTGTATCCGAGGACAAAATCTTCTCCAGATATTCTCTGGCCTTCTTCCTCTTTTTCCTCAGTCTGTCTTTTTGCCCCTGCGAAAGCTTCACTTTTGGTTTTAGAACTTTCTGTTCTTGAACTTTAGGTTCTTGAACTTTCTGTTCCTTGGGATTTGCTTTGACATTGACTGTTTTCTTTGCCATTTTGTGAGATTCAGCCCTCGATCTTCCTTTTGATTTCATTGGACAATCTCTGGCAATGTGTCCTCTGATTTGGCTGTTATAGCATCTCCTCGTCTCAAAACTCCAACTCTGGCAGTTAACAGCAATGTGTCCTTGATAACCGCATCTGTAACACACTCTGTTATCGTACCAATCACCATTTTTAGTCCAAACACTTAGATCAAAGCACTGTTTGGCTTGGTGATCATCACTCCTCTTGAAAACTGGATTTGGCTTTGAAGCACTGTGGTCAAACCTGCACCACTCATTATCAACTGTTTTTGAGTTTTGTTTTTCAGATTTTTGTGATTTTTTATAATGATTGGATGATTGAACTGATGAGCTTTTATTCTTGTTTTGACCATTTTCTGAATTTTTAACTTTTTGTTTCTGTTCCACTTTCTTCTTCAAAGGTTTTTGCGTAGAGCATTCACCCTTTTCAGTCGATTGCAGAACAGTTTCTTGAAATTCTTCTTTTAATTTTAAAAATATTTTCTTTTTCTCATTTTCAGCATCAGACTCTATCTCAAACTCGTCTGCTGAATAAAACTCCTCATTTTCATCATCAGTTTTCTCATCACAATCTTCAACCTTGACTTTGTCAAAGTTGGTGACATAGTCACTTATTGGAACAGAATTGATCGGGTTTGGACATGGATAATCTGGTGTTGATGACGAAGTCTCAAAACCTTTCAATTTATCTTCAAGCTCTTTGATTTTAATCCGAGCTTTATCAGCTTCATTTTCAAGTCGAATGATTTTCTGAAGATGAGAGTTTATTTCAATCTGTTTTTCAAGATTATTTTTAAAAATAGCAGATTTCTCATCTTCTAAAATCTTCATTTGACTTTGTAAATCTTTTTCAAATTTTAATTTTTCATTTTCAAATTCTTTTTCCTTTTCTTTCAAAGTCTCGTTTTTCAATGTCAAACTGTTCAAATCACTTAATAGTTTAACATTTTCAGATTTCAGCTTTTCACAATTTTTCTGCAAATCAAAAATTTGTTTCTCATCGGCTTTCTTCTCGTCTTTCAAAACTGAAATTTCTTCAGTCTGTTCCTCTCCCACTTGAACACCTTTACTCTTGCTCTTCTTTAATATTGATTTTCCACTTTGACTTTTCTTTTTCTCAGCATTCCTCTCCATCTGTTCTTCAAGTTTCTTAATGAATTGACAAATTGTCAATCTAGAGTATTCTTCAGTTCTTTTTAAATCCAAAAGATATGTACCCCATTCTTGTTGAGGTATGGAATTGGCTAATTTCTCAACCCATTCATTTGGACTTTTCTGAATACCCTTCTCAGACATTGAGCGAACAAGATGGCTATACCTCTCGATGATACTCTTTGTACTTTCTCCTGGACAACCTGAAAACGAGTCAAATTCTTTCTTTAATACATTTATTCTATTAATTGTTTCACTAGTCATATTAAAGAAATTTATATCCATGATTCGGAAACCCATTTTTCAAAATAGTAACTCTAAAAGAAATATCAATTTCAAATTAGATCACCTTTCAACCAAAATACCTTTCAATTGTTCCAAGTATAAAGTAGGCTGTACTAAACAATGATTGGGCCGAGAACTATTGTGATAACTATCAAATTGTGGGCTGACAAAACAAGTTCTCAATATTGATTGAATAGCAATTAAAGTCTGATCACATGCACCTACCCAATTCCATATCAAATAACCGAAATTTTATCTCACTTCACAAATCTTTGATTAGGCCGAAACTAGCACATGTACTACTGACAATTTTCACTTGAATTGTTACTACCTAGACAATAGTCAACAAACAATAATACTCTTTACATGCACATGCCGCTGACAAAGTTTAATCATATCACATGCAAACCAAATTTATTTATTTATTTTTTTTTTAAATTTGCCGACAACAATTTATACCAAAACAATTCTATTGGACTTCAAACAAAATTCACATGCAAACTGATTGAGCCTATATTACTCTACTTAATTTGATTTGGCCTCACAATCCACTTAACCGACAATCTATGTTCACATGCACTATGCCCGACAAATATTATCAAACCAGGCAACCTGAGCTTCAATTTACGAGACCCGACAAGTTAATGTCACATGAATTTGACCGTGAACTTTAACTCTAGGAACAATGTAAGCACATGCAAAGTCTGATCAACCGATACAACCTCGTGCAAACTGACACAAGATTTCTTTTCCCAACCTACTGACAACTTCGATAAGAATATCACACAACTCGATGTACACACTCAAGCGAAACACGTGATTCAAGCAGTTGTCATTTTCAAGCAAGAGGCCAGATTCAAGCGGAACACCACATATTTCAAGCGAAAGCTGAACTTTTCAAGTGAAAGCCGGTGTTTCGCTTCAAACAACACCAAATTTCAAGCAAGACTCACAGTGACATCAGCATTTCGAACAGAATTTCAAGCGAAACTCATGTTTTTAACCAGTTTTAAGCCGATTTTAACGCTAAAACTTTCCAGGATTTGTTAATACATGATTATGCATAATATGTGTGAATTTGAGTCGATTTTAACCGTGAAAATTTTTCAATTTTGTGAAAGAAAGTGTAGAAATCAGAAAAAGTGACGAAAACAAGCTGTTTTGGCAAGATCTCTTCCTCCTGAGCTCTGATACCACTTGTAGGATCGGTTTGCGACCCGAACGAGTCGTTCAGAAGAGATTTTATCAGTTTCAGATGCGGAAAATAAGAAACTGACGTCGAAACAGCTTGAATATCACTTTAAACCTGTTGTATATTGATTTAACACCTATCACACGCAGAAGACGGACCGGCAGCACTTTGGTACCAATTCTGAAATCCGTTACAAATGAAATGACAACATGCCTATATATAGCCTCCAACTTTCGCTTGAAACCATACACTTTGGTTCAAGCGAAACCCACCTAATAAAGTTTCAAGCGAAACCTTCTAGATAACTTTCAAGCGAAACACATGCTTTTGTCTTCAAGCGAAACATTCAATTCTGTCTTCAAGCGAATCCTCAAATCTGATTTGTGTGAATGTTGTAGACATGATGTCACTAGATGATGTCATTAGTATGATGTCATCATCAAGAATGATGACATCATGCTTGTTTAGATCTGCAACGAACCCGAGACTCTACATAAGACGAAGACGACAGATGAATGCACTAACATGAATTATCACAATATTCAACCAAATCAGTAATATCATCACATGGACATTCATCAAGGCAAGTTATCTATTTGTTTAACCCTAAATCAAGTATCCTCCATTCATAACCGTTTAACATATAAATCATTAAGAAGCTTGCATCTTCATCACACAACAACAAGACATAAACAAGTTATGATATACGTATTATTTCATATTCGGATCATTCATCAAGCTAGCACCTTTTTCACATATAATCATCTTATAGAAGATTGTGAACTAACCGGTTAGTGTATAATTGCAAGAGTGTATGGAAGGATTGAGAAGAAGCTGCTAAGAAAAGCAATGCTGATGACATTGAAGGCTGCCGTCAACTTAGCAAGAAAGGAAGAGGTTGTTTTGTGCTTTTTAGGGTTTTCTAGTGAGAGAAAGTGGATAAGGAGAGAGAGGGGGGGGGGATGAGAGAATAATGAAATGTTTTTGGGATTGATGGATAATGATTGCTGCCAAACATTCATGACGTCGGCTGAAAAGGAGGGTTTTATACCCTTCTTAAGATGCCACATACATCTAGGGTTTCGAGTGGGCTCTTTGTGTTGGGCGAGGTCATATGAACATGGTCCATTTGTCCAACAAAAGGGTGTGTGCGGCCCAAGGAAATCCCAAGCCGAAACCTCTTGGTTTCAAGTCGGAATCGAGGGGTTCCGGTTCATTTACACACATACACACCTGCACAGATTAATTATATTATACATTTTCACATAACACACATAATAAACGATAATTATATCATAGGTTTTCATTTAATGACTCCACATAATTGTATCATACAATATAGTTGCGCGGGAATACCCGAAGTGTCACAATGATTTTACGACCCCCGCCCCGCAACGATGGGTCAAACAATAGTTATAAATAATAATGTATTTACTTACATATAGATTAAATCAAAATAAGTTTACTTGTTTTATTATTTAATATTTTACTTTTTTTGGGTTTGTCTTTTTATTTAATATTTTATTATTATACTATCTTTAATTATTGTCTCAATAGTTTGTTTGTTTTTAATTAAAAGAGTTATGAGATGATTCGGTACTGGTAGCATATTTTTGTTTATGTTTTATCGACGCTATAGTATGGTATAAAACCAGTCTATAGTTGTACCGGTAGGTATCAATATTCTTTTCGCCATATCTCTTTCGGTTGTTACATAAAGTGCTGGTATCTTACTAAACTGAATTGACAACTACAAGAAAACCCGCTGCGTAGCGCGGATTATCCCTCTAGTTATATATTATAAACATTCATGTGTTATCATGTGTTATGACATTTTTTAAAACATGGATATATTAAAAAAGTTTATCATAGCAAATAATGCCTTTTCCCAGGTCAATGATATGTCGATCGGTATTCATTTTTTTAGTTACTGTGGTTTGCTCGTTTTAACGTTTTTGCCTCAATGTTTTAAAAAGTGTCATTATGCTCCAATAGTTTACCATGTTTTTTCCATTCAACTACCTAGCACTAACTCTATCTAACATGATTAATAAATGTAAGAGTATCTAAGTAATTTTACATATAACTAATTAGTTATTCAATGTTAATTCAATAATTTTTTATATACATTAGTCTTTCTCTCATCTAACACCTCCCTCAATCTCTCCCCAAAACCACTTGACCACCACCTAGACACCATGCATCGGCCACCACGTCTCCATAAGGGGAGGCGGGGTGATCCGTGATGGACCATCCATAACTCGTGAAAAACAGTTGCCACCGCCGCCACCATAATCCACCACGCGTGGAATGAAGCACGCGTTGAAGTTTCAAATTTTAGAACGTTGGGGGGCTTTAATTCGACCGTTTTTCAACGGTAAACTTAAATAAAAAAAATAACCATTAACCTTTTATATATACTTCTCCATTTTTAACATTTCACCCACACCAAAACACAAACACATTTCACACAATCTACATCTTTCTCAAATGGAGTTTCCTACGGATTCGATGTTTCCGATGGATAGCGATACCGATAGCTATACCGACTCGTCTTCCGACAATGAGACGCTAAAATATTTTGTATCGGTGTATAACGAACTTGAATCTAGTTCATCCCGCCCAAAGAAGAAGATGGTAGACCGTGATCGTATAGGTGCCAACAAAGTGTTAATGAACGATTATTTTGGGGAGAATCCGCTCTACAATGCCGAAACGTTTAGAGATCGGTTTCGTTTACCAAAAGAATTATTTTTAAAGATTGTTGGAGACATCAAAGCAAGCAAGGAATGGTTTCAAGAAAGTTATGATGCGAGGGGCAAACCAAGTTTCACGCCGATACAAAAATGCGCGTCAGCCATTCGCCAACTAGCGACAGGTAACCTTCCCGATCAATTTGATGAATACCTAGCTATGGCGGCCAGAACTTCCCATGAATGTGTGCATTTTTTTTTGCAACATGGTCATTAAGTTGTATGGTAAAGAGTTTTTACGTAAACCGACGAGCCACGACATCTCACGTATTTACGCCGCACATGAGGCTAGATAGCATTTTACAGGGATGCTCGGTAGCATTGATTGTACACATATCGAGTGGAAAAATTGTCCAAGAGAGTTGCGAGGGGCGTATGTTAGGGGTGACATCAAAAGACCAACCATCATACTAGAAGCAGTTGCGTCGAAGGATTTATGAATTTGGCATTCATATTTCGGTGTTCCAGGTTCAAACAAAGACATCAATGTGTTGCATGCGTCGCCGTTGTTTCAAACCGTAACGGATGGTACCGCACCTTTCTCTCCATTCTATGTTAACGGATGATATTACAAACGAGGCTTTTTTCTTGTGGATGGTATCTACTCATCATGGTCTGTTTTTGTGAAAGCTCCTTCATTTCCTGTCGAGGCTAAAGAAATCGTGTTAAAAAAATTACAAGAATCGGCAAGAAAAGATGTTGAGAGGGATTTTGGTGTTTTAAAGAGTAGATGGGGTATACTACACCGACCGGTTCATGCAATGAACAAGAAATCCATACATAGCATAGTATATGCATGTATCATATTGCACAATATAATAATCAAAGAAGACGGACGTGCAATATCTCCGGATTGGGTGCCGGATCCTCCTACACAAGTTCAAGTTCCACAAAATATCCAACAAGACTTGCGTGATGAAGAAACGCACTTTCGGTTAAGATACGATTTAATCGAACCAGTAGGTTCTTTAGGTTTGGAGTTTCATGAGTCGGACGAGGAGTAGAGTTTGTTTAGTATATTTTTTTTAAATTGTAGCCTAAAATATTTCTAGTATGTTAAATTGAACTAGTATGTTTTAATTTTAATGAAATTTATAATTTTAGTGTTTTATTGTTAATTTATAATTTAAAAAAAATTAAAAAAATTTGTGAGTTATGGAATTCCATCACTAGTGATGACCACCGCCACTAAAAAATGCTTGTGAGTGATAGAATAGTGGTTTCTGTCATGGCGGAACATGATTGGATGTTTGTGAGTGATGGAATTCTATCACTTGTAACCACCCCCACTCCCCTAAATCAAATCCCTTTTATTAATTCATACTAACACAATCAACACACGCAACCTGTAACCATTAAACCATCGCCACCACCACATTCAAATCTATCTCTGCCTCCCCACCTCCGACAAGATTCATATCTAACACAAAAACAAAAACCAAACATAAAAACAAATCATCATATCACAAGCTACTGAAAAACAAAACTTACAAAATCTTACAAATTGTTCTTCTTCAAACCCTTTACATGCATTTCTTAAACTTTTAGCTTTCAAAATCTGTTTTGTTTCCATTCTCTACAAGTTTTTGTTTCAAGCTTTGAGTTTGAGGGTAAGGGGGTGGTGGTGTTGAACAACCACCAACAAGAGCTTGTTATACCTTATGCATCTCCACTTGTACATTTACAAGATTTGGTAAAGAACAAGAAAAGAAAATATGTTAACCAACATCTGCACTTGTGTTAAATTATATATTTAGTATATATTTTATCATTATTATCAATTCAATATGTTCCCATATTTTATATAACCGTTTCCTTTTTTGTTTCATATATCCGTTGCTGCTGTTGCTTGGTCTCGTTTGGGCTGTATTGGGCCTCTTCTTTTCAAGTAGGGCTAAAGCCCTTTTCCAGTATATATAGGAGGCGCTGGCTTTGGGATTCTCAGACAACAGCCACAGCCATTAATCACAGGCTTCTCTCTCACTAGAACCTTCTACTACGCTTCTGTTCAAGCAGTTGTTCATCCATTGAGAGATTTCGTTTTGATCTCTGTTTTGTAACAGATCTGTCCTTGATCTGAGTTGTTTGTTTAATCCGGTAACCTTGCCGGTTTGTTCTATACTTGATTGAGGCTAATTGTGCCGACTAGTGTCTTAATAAAAGCTGTGTGTTTGCGATATCCTGCTGTTGACATGGTATCAGAGCACTAGGTGCTCTTGGCGTTCCTGTTCCGCATTCTAGGGTTTCCGATCAGACCCGTTTTGATCGTTGAAAGCTCTGCTGATTCTCGGAAGGCTTGGTGGTTTTCTGTGATTCTGCCGATTCCGGGTTCTCTTGTGGTGTTCTCCTGCTTGAAGGATCTGGAAGAATTAAACCCTAATATCAAGGGTTTACTGTGCTGTGAAGGGGTCTCGTTGGTCTCTTTTTTAAAAGGGAAAACCAACAGACTTTGTTTCTTGTCTTCTGATCAAGTTGCTTGTAACCCTAAGTGAAGGTTACAAGCCTGATCCGCTGGAATTTTTGCACCCACCGTGAGAGTATTCTGACCTTTTTTTACTTTTTTTTCTGTTCTGTAGGATCGGATTGTGACCCAAACGAGTCGTTCGGAAGAGCTCAAATCCGTTTCAGAGGCGGAAACAGAGAAACGGATGTGAAAACAGCTTGATTCACACTTTAATCCTCTTGTATATTGATTTTACAATGTTTACAGTCAAAGGAAAAACCGGCAGCACCTCGGTATCACTCTGCAAATTCTGTTCTAACTGTTACAAATGACAACTCAACTATCCTATTTATAGCCAATCAGGTTCGCTTGAAGACACACATGTCCAATACAAGCGAAACCCATTTTCTAGTTTCAAGCGAAACCCAAACGTTTACAAGTTCAAGCGAAAGCCTTCAAATATAGTAATCTGATTTGTCTCTTGTGATGATGTCATCATTGACTCTTGTGATGATGTCATTGATGATGTCACTTTGATGATGTCATCATGACATCATGCTTGAACAACTTCGCAACAAACCCGAGACTCGATATAAGATGAAGTCGACAGATGAATGCACTAACATGTTCTTTGCATCACTGTGTCGTGTCTAGGAATATTGATACCGGGTTAGTGAAGATCGGTTTGATTTGGGACATAGAGAGGGCTCACTCTGTTGCATAATTTTTGATTATTTACTTTCGTGTTTTATCTGTGATTGATCTTTGCTGTTTGTGGCTCCCTTGACATAGTTTGCAAAGGCACCATTTGAGTGACGAACCTCTGATCCAACTCCTTGTCTTGGCTTCGCCGTAGTTGTTACTATTTTATTTGTTTCTTGATTGCCTGTTATCAAGCCTGATAAGGATAAGGATTCTCTTAGTAGCACTCTGGTTAGTAAAATTGATGCTGGTGACCCGCTTTATCTTCACCCTAGTGACTCAGTTAATCTGACCATTGTTAATACAAAAACTGAAAGGCACCGATAATTACAAAGTTTGGGCTAATGCTATGAATCTAGCTTTACAAGTTAAAATAAAATTGGTTTTATTGGTGGATCCTGTGCTAGATCTACTACTGATGAAGTGTTAGGAAAACAATGGGATCGTTGTAATTCTATTGTTCTTACATGGATTTTGAATTCAGTATCTGAAGAATTATACTTGGGTCATGTTTATTCTAAGCTTGCCTCTGTTGTGTGGAAAGAACTAAAAGAAACTTTTGACAAGGTTGATGGGTCGGTGGTCTTTAATTTGTATCAAAAGATTAACTCTTTTTCTCAAAATGGCTTGCCTGTCTCTGAGTATTATCATAAACTTAGCTGCATGTGGAAACAACTAGATCAAATTCTATCTCTTCCTACATGTACTTGTGATGCTTCCAAACAATTTAATGATTTCAATCACTTGATTAAATTGATGCAGTTCCTAATGGGTCTTGACAGTGTTTACCAGTCTGTAAGAACTTCTTTGTTAACCAGGGAAGTTCTCCCCTCTGTGAAGGAAGCCTTCTCTGTTGTTTCCAGAGAAGAATCTCACAGAACTTCAAACACCTTTTCAGAAAAAATATCTAGTAATCCTGTTGGTTTTGCTGTTAAAACTGGTCAATCTTTTGATTCAAAAAAGAAAAATGTTAGACCCCCTAACGCAAATCTTAAATGCTCACATTGTAACAAGACTAGACATACTGTTGAGAGATGTTATGAACTGGTTGGTTACCCTTCTTGGATGAAATCTAAAACCAGTGGCAATAAGGGAAGCAGGGTTAGTAATAATGTGGTTATTGATGCTTCTGAAACTGCTTCATCGTCTACTGTGAATGGTTTAACTAATGAACAAATTACTCAATTACTTAGCCTGTTAAATGACAAATCCAGAAGTGAAACTCAAGGCAGCAATTTTGCTGGTAGGTCTAATTATGTTTGTTTTAATAGTAATGATGACAATATTAAACCTACATGTGATTTTAAACCTGCGTATTGTTTTTCAAATTTTGGAAATAAAGGGAAAAAGGTTGGGTGGATAATTGATTCAGGGGCAAATCAACACATGATTACGGATGATTCTAATCTCATAAATGAAATGGATGTTACAGAATATAACATCACAGTTAAACATCCCAATGGGACAAGTGCCTTAGTAACTAAAATTGGTGATATTAAACTAAGTGATAAGGTCATCTTATATGATGTGTTTGTTATTCCTGATTATTGTGTCAATCTTGTTTCCATTCATAAACTTGCGAAAGATTGCAATCTGACTGTTTCCTTTGATGAACATAATTGTTATATTCAGGATTCTCAAACAAAGAAAGTCTTGGTGACTGGTAGACAACTTGATGGTCTATATTTCTGTGGTAGTTCGAGTTTGTCTGACAAGGTGTGTAATGCTGGTGTTGATGTTAATCTTTGGCATGCTAGATTAGGTCACCCTGCTGAACCTGTGTTGCATGTTTTAAAAGACAAACTAAAAATTAAAAAGGATGTTAAACTTGAATCTTGTGAAACATGTCATAGGGCAGAACAACATAGGGAACCATTTCCTTTAAGTGATCATAAGCCTAAATCTTTAGGAGACCTTGTACATCTTGATGCATGGGGTCCATATAAGGTTCAAAGTAGGGATGGCTCTAGATACTTCCTCATAGTGGTTGATGATTACACACGAGCTGTTTGGGTATATCTTATGAAAAACAAAAATGAAGTTTTTACAATATAAAAGGGTTCTTTAAGATACTTAAAACCCAATTCAGTAAACACATTAAAGTGTTCAGAAGTGATAATGGTATTGAGTTTATAAACAAAGAAATGAAAGATTTTTTCTATAATAATGGTATCATACATCAAACCTCGTGTGTTCATACCCCACAACAAAATGGGATAGTTGAAAGGAAACATAGCCACCTTTTAAATGTTGCTAGAGCCTTACTGTTCCAAGCTGGTTTCCCTCTTAAATTCTGGTCTGAGAGTATTCTAACTGCTACGTATTTGATTAACAGGACTCCGTCGTTTGTCTTAAATGGTAGGTCTCCTTATGAGCTGAGGATTGTTGGGTGTCTTTGTTTTAGCACTGTTTTAAACAATTCTGAAAAGTTTAATAGTCATGCTGAAAAATGTGTTCTAGTTGGATATTCTAATGAGAAAAAAGGGTATAAACTGTGGAGTCTAGACCAAAGAGTTATATTCTATTCTAGGGATGTCAGATTTTATGAATCTGTCTTTCCGTTTAAAGAAAAGAAAACCTCTCTTGATCCGGATTCTGAAGTTAATACTTTGAATTTTTTTGACATATTTGATCAAAATGACACCCAAAACTCCAAATCTGACTCCACTCCCAATGATGATAACACAAGCATAAATCCTGTAGTCCTAAATCAGTCTTAGCAACCTGTAAATGACTCTAACAATACTTTAGGAATGACTGATGTACAACAACCAAGTAATGTTGAGTTAGAAACTGGTAGGGTTGAGCTAGATCTAGAAGTTGAGGAAAACATTAGCAATTCTGAGGGAGAGAATATAGGGAAACCTAGCAATGTTTTAAGGAAATCTTCTAGAAATGTAAAATTTCCATATAAGCTTAATGACTTTGTTGTTGATGGTAAAGTCAAATATGGTCTTGAAAAAGTATTGAATTATGCTAATCTTGATTCTGAAAGTATGTGTTTCGCTTCTATGCTTAATAAGAGTTGTGAACCTAAAAACTATTTTGAAGCTAAAACGGATAACAATTGGGTTACTGCCATGAATGATGAGTTAGAAGCCTTACACATAAATGATACTTGGGAAATAGTCGATTTGCCTCCTAATAGGAAAGCCATAGGCTGCAAATGGATTTATAAAATCAAATATAAAGCATCAGGCGAAATAGAAAGGTACAAGGCTAGACTTGTAGCTAAGGGGTTTAGTCAAAAGGAAGGAATAGACTTCTTTGAAACCTTTTCACCTGTTATGAAAATGGATACTGTCAGATACGTTCTAACTATTGCTATTAATAGTGGTTGGGATGTTCATCAACTTGACGTAAATAACGCTTTTCTATATGGTAACTTAAATGAAGAAGTCTATATGACCCTTCCCAATGGTTATAATCCCAGCCATATTAATAATGTTTGTAAGCTTAAAAAGTCTCTCTATGGTCTTAAACAAGCTCCTCGAATGTGGAATGAAAAGCTTGTTGATGTTTTAATTGATCTTGGGTTTAAACAAAGTAAATGTGACCACTCCATGTTTGTCAAAACAAGTAAATCCGTGTTTATTGTTTTACTGGTTTATGTGGATGATATAGTCATAACTGGAAATTGTTCTACTAAAATTTCAAAAATTAAATCCCTTCTTAAATCCAAATTTTTTATTAAAGATTTGGGTCTGTTAAAATATTTCCTTGGGATTGAGGTTCTCAAAACCAAAGATGGCTTATGTTTATCGCAAAGGAAATATTGTCTTGACTTACTTGCTGAATTTGGTTTGACTGGGTGTAAACCTGTTAACAGTCCTATTGAACCCAATCATATTTTAACCCATTTTTGTGAAAAAAATAATCAAGCTTTACCAGATATTTCTGTTTATAAAAAATTAGTGGGAAAACTAATATATCTTTCTCATACCAGACTGGATATTGCCTATTCAGTTCAATATCTTAGTCAATATATGCACAGTCCCGCTAATGCTCATTTCAAATTCGCTTTAAGGCTTTTAAGATATCTCAAAGGGTCTCCCGGGAAAGGCATACTGTTTAAAAAAGGGGATTCCTTAGAACTTAAAGCCATTGTTGATTCTGACTGGGGAAAATGTGTTAACTCTAGGAAATCTATCACTGGTTTCTGTATCTTCTTAGGTAACTCTCTTATTTCATGGAAAAGCAAAAAGCAGTCTACCATATCTAGATCTTCTGCTGAGGCAGAATATCGTGCTATGTGTGCTGCAACATGTGAAATCATTTGGCTTCTTAACATTTTAAATGAACTTAAAATTGATGTTAAACTTCTTGTTTCTCTTTTCTGTGACAATACAGCAGCTATTTCAATAGCTGTTAATCCTGTGTTTCACGATTGAACAAAACATTTTGAAATCGATCTCTTCTTTTTAAGAGAAAAATTTTCAAAAGGTGTCATTAAGACCGTTGGTATCTCATCTGAAGATCAAACTGCAGATGGCTTTACGAAAGGGTTGCATGTTCAAGCTCATGATAAGGTTTGTGAAAAACCTGGTTTATTTAATTGTTTCGCATATTGAATTGAGAGGGGTGTTAAATTATATATTTAGTATATATTTTATCATTATTATTGTTGGTGCATACGTCTGTCGACTTCGTCTTGTATCGAGTCTTGTATTGTATTAGATAGATCAGGGCACGCAAAACGAGAAATATGGGTATGATGGTATTTCGCACGAAATAGCAACCAGCTATTTCGTATGAAATCTAATTTCTCTTGAGTGATTCCGTGCGAAATTACCTGCCCTATAAATAGCCTTGATGTCTTGGGATGCGTGTGAAGTGTTATATATATTAGGTGTATATTTTAAGCCCCTTTAACACTTTTTTAGTCAAGTTTTAAATTTATAAAACACGATATTTACTAACACTATACACACATATGGGCAAGTGCACCCATCGTGAGCGTAGTATAGTGTTGGTAAGATACCGAGGTCGTCCAAGGACACAAGAGCTTTTAGTACCGGTTTATCCTCAACGTCTAATCAAATCAAGAGTTTAGAAAAATGTTTTAAACTAAGAAAAATAAAAACTAACTAAAATGGTGAAAAATAAAAAAAAAAAGAAAAACAAATAGACAAGATGAATCACTTGGTTCCGACTCGTATCTAGTGTAACCTTTGATTATTTCCGCACTTTTTCACTTTTTAAGAGATTATCTTAGTTATTGTAGTAGGCCCCTCTTTTGAAGGTGACGTTACCCTCACCCCAGTAGTTTGAGTCAGCAAGGATACAATCCTAAAAGGGTGGATTATTGAAAGATAATTAATTAAGTTATTAATGCAAATTATGGTAGGCCCCTCTTTTGGAGGTGACGTTACCCTCGACTAAGTAGTCTGAGTCAGCAGGGATACAATCCTAAATAGCTGGGTTATAGTATTAATAGTAGTTAACTTATGAGGGGATCAAAGAGTTTGGACCCTCGCCATCCAATACCGTTAAGTATTGAAGGAGGTCCTACTAAAATTGACCCAGGTCCATTGCAGGACCTCTAAACGCTGAACAATGGCAAGACCTTTACCAAACCGTTCCCTTAACCCCCGACCAGGTAGCCAACATACCTCCATATAGACCGTGGAGATATGAATGGTGAAAATCTTTTGTTTTATATAGACAGTAAAATAATGCCAAGACACCACGGACAAACGATAAGGAAAGATCACCTTCAACATAAGAAACTAGTTATTAAAGTCATTAATACAAAACCAAGTAAAAAGTACGAAAAGATTAAAAATAAAAAGTATTACACTAGACACTTTGTCTTCACCAAGTGATGTAAGGGACTTAGGCAAACATGGCCTTGATTGTCAAGAACTCTTACGATCAATCTTGGATCCCGAGATGACTCACACACTCTACGATGGACAATGGATGATGGTGGTGGATGATGGTGTTATGGTGGTGGTGGGTGGTGGGTGAAGTGTGAGAGAGGTGGTGTGCCAAGGGATGGTTTGAGCTTGAGCCAAGCACTCCTATTTATAGGCTGAACAGAAGCTCGGGCACGGCCCCGTGTCCAGTGGGCACGGCCCGGTGTCCACATCCTCTCTTTCTTCAGTTAATGCAGCTTTGTCTTATTAGTTGACCACGCCCCCGTGTCCGCTGAGCACAACCCCGTGTGCAGAAGAATCTTTGTACTATAAAGAT
This sequence comes from Helianthus tuberosus, assembly GCA_030545235.1. Classification (NCBI taxonomy): domain Eukaryota; kingdom Viridiplantae; phylum Streptophyta; class Magnoliopsida; order Asterales; family Asteraceae; genus Helianthus; species Helianthus tuberosus. Next base: position 45,858 of record JARYGA010058452.1, read on the forward strand.
TTGCCTGGATTGTGCGAATCTTATAGTTGACCACGGCCCCGTGTCTGCTGAGCACGGCCCTGTGGTGGGCAATAGAAGCTTCTACCACTTTGTCTTTTCTGCTAACACTTGGGCACGCCCCCGTGCTGGCTGAGCATGGGGCGTGTTCAGTCTTCTGTTATCTTGTTTTGCTTGGGAAGATGCTGTCGTGGGGTCGGGCATGTCACGTCTTGTTCTTTTTCTTGTATTTATGTTAGTTTTTTTTATGTCTTTTTGCTTCTTTTGTTAATTTGAGCTCATTTAATCCTGAAAATACAAAAGGAAGACAAAAGCACACTTTTTCCAACATTAGTACTAAAAAAGGGTTAGTTTTATGCCACAATTGATGAAATTTATATGTTGCATTTTGAACACATCAAATACCCCCACACTTGAATATTTGCTTGTCCTCAAGCTAAACTCTTTAATATGTGGCTATTACACACCCAAATGGAATGGGTAGAGAAGAAGGTTTTTGGACTTGTCATAGAGTGTCGGGATTTCCAAGATTCTTTATTTAGTTTTATTTTTGTTTATTTACAATCCTATTTGTCATGATTTATTTAAAACTTTTCATAAGATAAATTACTTATTAGGGCATAGCATGCCTTCGTAAAATTATTTATATACAAGTTCACATACCTCACGGGGATCACTCAACACTCGGCCGAAGATGTATTTTTGTGGATCACTCGAGAGCGGCATGAAACTTACTCCTACCATTGGCTTGCCAAGCAATCAATCCTCCTCCTTTTTAACTTATATACCTTTGTAAATATCAAGAGGACTTTGTGGGTGAAGGGTTAGGCTTGGGTTAAAGGTAGGTGGTTGGGTTAGTGGTTAGTAGAAAAAGGGCGAAAAACGTAACAAGCGTCGGTTTTCGTAAGACTTTTTATTTTTGTAACTTTTATTTTGATGAAGCTATTATTCAAACAAAGTTATTTTTGATGAACTTGTTTGTTTATTTTCTTTTGCTTCATCAACACATATTGTTTTTTTTTTTTTTTTTTTTTGAAAAGTCATACGAAAAACGAATTTGTTACTAAAACAAAGGGTTAAAAATGAAAAAGGGTTTGGTGGGTAAAAGGGTGTTTGGTTTGGGTTATGAAATGAAAAGGTTTAGGCTCAAAGGGGCTAACTAGGGGGATTTTTGGGTAGGTGGTAAAAAAAAAAGAAAATAATGGTGTAGAAATAAAAAGGGTTAGTCCTAATGCCTCCATCATTTACTTACTCGGGTTTAAGTTGGTAAGGACCGGGAATGTATCGTCATGGCAAGTTCTAGAGTCGTAAGAACCAAACGGCTATTCACACAAGAAACGAAAAATGAGCATTTAGTTTAAAGATATGTAATTGTATGTTCAATAAAGGCTCAAAACTCACTTTTGTGGGAATGGGTTTTTATGTGATCAAGTATATATAATTAAATTTTAACTAAGTTTGCCATGCCTTTTCATAATTTTCTTATGTTGGTTCTTTTTATCACGACGCTATCGGTTGTAAATTCGTAAAAATATAACCTTTTTGAGAACTTGAATTTCCCGAGTTAAACATAGACAAGTAAAAAAAATGAAAATTTTTGAAAAAAAAATTGGGGTGCTTAGTGGTTCCAATAGAGTTTTGTGTAAGGCTTGTATTTAGGACTTGCAAGATTCAAGGTTTTAGCATCCCCCCCACACTTAAATTACACATTGTCCTCAATGTGTCCCAAAAATAGGTTTTTATGTTGATTGAATGTGTAAAAAGGTGTAAAAAGCAAAAATTTTGTGTTACTGGGCGCTGAACACGGCCCCGTGTTGTCCGGGCACGGCCCCGTGTTCAAGTGCCAGTAATAAAATTAAATCAAGAGAAACAGAAGCCTGGACACGGGGGCATGTTGGGTGAACACGGCCCGTGTCCAGTTACCTGAACTGGGTCTTTTTCTGCAGACTGTGCAGCACGGGGCCGTGTTGGGCGGACACGGCCCGTGCCGAACTTACTGTAAACGAAGAAATTTGTCGGACGGTTCTGTTTTCCTGCATGGAGTGCTGGTTCAAGTTTCCCTTGTATCCCTTGCCATCTCAAGTGTTTTTTATTCATGAAAATTAAAACTAACTAGAAAACAAGAAAATTAATCTAAACTAAACTAAGGATAGTTCCGCGGAATGCCTCCGTGGTGCGCCATGTTTATAAGGGTCCTTGGCTAGACCCAAAGCCTGGTCATATGTTACCCAAGTGGGATGTATTGTATCCCATGTTACACCGTCGGAGAGCGTCATCCAAGCTTGAGTCTATGACCTTCATGTAGTTGACCGGGTCTTCGTCCTCTATTCTCTTTCCACATTCAAACTTCACTTCCTTGTCCCCAAACTTCAATGTTAACGTTCCGTCATTCATATCCACCACTGCTTGGGCGGTGGCTAGAAATGGCCTCCCGAGGATGAGAGGGACATCGGTGTCTTCTTCCATGTCTAGGATGACAAAGTCGGTTGGGAAAACGAAGTTGTCAACCTTGACCAATAGATTTTCAGCGACACCTTGTGGAAATTTGACGGATCTGTCGGCGAGTTGTATGCTCATCTTTGTAGGGCTTGTTGCTCCTAGGCCGAGTCGTTTGAACATCGATGTGGGCATGAGGTTAATGCTAGCCCCAAGATCGGCTAATGCATTACGAACGGGGGATTCCCCAATCGAGCAAGGAATTGTGAAGCTTCCGGGATCGATTTTCTTTTGTGGAAGTTTGTTGAGTACTAAGGCGGAGCATTCTTCGCCTAAGTTAACTAATTGCAATGATTCAATTTTCCTTTTGTGAGTGAGGAAATCCCTCATGAATTTTGCATATTTAGGCATTTGGGTTAGGACCTCAATAAAAGGAATATTAACATGCAATTGTTTTAGTAAATTTTCGAACTTTGCGAATTGCTCATCGGTCTTTTGACGATTTAACCTACCGGGGTACGGAATTGGAGGAGTTTTGGCAGGCTCTTGATTTGGTAAAGAAGCTTTTTCTTGTGTGGGCGGAGTTGTGGTTTGGCTAGACTGGCTTCTTTCATCTGGCGGTAATGGAGCCTCCTCGGGACCCACGGTTCGGTTTCTCAATGTGATGAGGTGTACCTGCGCCTTTAGGTTGGTTTCGGTATTACTTGGTAACGCGCCTTGTGGTCTCTTGGAGAAATTTTGAACTAGTTGATTTAATTGTTTTTCAATGTTTTGAATGCTAGCTTGTTGATTTCTAAAATTCGATTCCAATTGTTGAAATCGATCCGAGTTTTTCTTTTCGGTGTCGGAGATGAGGTGAGATACAGTATCTTCAAGCCTTTCTCTTCCACCTTGTTGTTGAGAGAAATTTTATGGTTGTTGAAAGTTAGTTCGTTGGTTTTGTTGGTTACTACTATTGCCGGGATCTCTCCAACCAAGATTTGGGTGGTTAGCCATCCTTGGTTGTAAGTACCCATTGGAGGACCCGACGGCCTAGGTCTATTATCAATGTAGTTTACCGTTTCTGATTGTTCATCTAATTCTTTCATACAACTCCAATTTTCATGTGGCCCATCACACCCTTCACAAGCCATAACCGAGGCCGTTTTTGTCATTTCTAGCTTTTTGATTTTTGAAGAGAGGGCCTCGATTTGGGCTTGTAAAGAGGTTCTTTCATCAACCTTATGGGCGCCCGGGGCAATAGATTTATTACCTCGGGGAGTGTGCCATTGAAAATTGGTTTGAGCAATTTCCTCAATTTGATTATATATTTCTTTTGGGCGACGATTACCTAAAAGTCCCCCGGAGCTAGAATCAAGTGTTTGTCTTGTGTGTGGCAACAACCCATTGTAGAAAGTGGATACTTGTTGCCACACCACTAGACCATGATGAGGACACTTTCTTAGTAGCTCCTTGAACCGTTCCCAAGTTTCATACAAGGATTCCCCATCCTCTTGTGAGTATGTATTAATTGCAGTCATTAATTTAGCCGTTTTAGCAGGAGGGAAATACTTATATAGAAACTTTTGGGCTAGTTCATCCCAGGTGTTTACCGAGCCAACTGGGAGGGTGTTAAGCCAAGCCTTAGCTCGGTCTTTTAGTGAAAATGGAAACATCCTAAGGCGAATGGCGTCGTTTGATGCTCCATTGATCCGAAAGGTATCACATATTTCCAAGAAATTAGTAATATGTAGATGGGGATCCTCGTCCGCAAGCCCATGGAAGGTTGCGGAGTTTTGAAGCATTTGTATCAAATGCGGCCAAAGTTCGAAGTTGTTGGCTTCAACATTCGGTGCATTGATAGCGGCGCCGAGATTACCTACGGTGGGCCGTAGGTAATCCATGAGGCTACGTTAGTACGCCATTGGAAGTGGATCCCCCGAAACTTTCTCTTGATTTTTAGCTTTAAGTCTTTTTCTGAGAAAGCGTTCGGGTTCTTTTAGAGGTTCTTTTATGTCTCTACTAGAACTGGAGCTCATGCACTACGTAGGAAGTTCAAATGTGGCGCCAAGGTCCCAAGTCCTGCGATAAAAACAAAGAAAGAATGTTGGTCAGAAGGTTCACCACGGCCCCGTGCTCAGCGAACACGGCCCGTGGTCAAGTTTACAGTAAATGTTTTCCGGATCCCTGTTACTGGGAGTTGGAAACTGCCCCGTGTTGCACCGACACGACCCCGTGCTCAGCTCTCTGTAACTCGGAAAATAAAAACTGCCAGTGATAGTGTTGGACACGGCCCGTGTCTGACCAGGCACGGCCCGTGCTGAGCTCTGCAGAAACAGAAAAACTGAAAAAAAAAATCCTAAAAAAATGAAAAATAAGAAAAACGATTAGGCCGTTGATTCCTAACTTTCTTAAAATCCTTGTGTCCCCGGCAGCGGCGCCAAAAACTTGATGTGTGTGAAGTGTTATATATATTAGGTGTATATTTTAAGCCCCTTTAACACTTTTTTAGTCAAGTTTTAAATTTATAAAATACGATATTTACTAACACTAGACACACATATGGGCAAGTGCACCCATCGTGAGCGTAGTATAGTGTTGGTAAGATACCAAGGTCGTCCAAGAACACAAGAGCTTTTAGTACCGGTTTATCCTCAACGTCTAATCAAATCAAAAAGTTTAGAAAAATGTTTTAAACTAAGAAAAATAAAAACTAACTAAAATGCTGAAAAATAAAAAAAGAAAAACAGATAGACAAGATGAATCACTTGGTTCCGACTCGTATCTAGTGTAACCTTTGATTATTTCCGCACTTTTGCACTTTTTAAGAGATTATCTTAGTTATTGTAGTAGACCCCTCTTTTGAAGGTGACATTACCCTCACCCCAGAAGTTTGAATCAGAAAGGATACAATCCTAAAAGGGTGGATTATAGAAGGATAATTAATTAAGTTATTAATGCAAATTATGGTAGGCCCCTCTTTTGGAGGTGACGTTACCCTCGACTAAGTAGTCTGAGTCAGCAGGGATACAGTCCTAAATAGCCGGGTTATAGTATTAATAGTAGTTAACTTATGAGGGGATCAAAGAGTTTGGACCCCCGCCATCCAATACCGTTAAGTATTGAAGGATGTCCTACTAAATTTGACCCAGGTCCATTGCAGGACCTCTAAACGCTGAACAATGGCAAGACCTTTACCAAACCGTTCCCTTAACCCCCGACCAGGTAGCCAACATACCACCATATAGACCGTGGAGATATGAATGGTGAAAATCTTTTATTTTATATAGACAGTAAAATAATGCCAAGACACCACGGACAAACGATAAGGAAAGATCACCTTCAACATAAGAAACTAGTTATTAAAGTCACTAAAATACAAAACCAAGTAAAAAGTGCGAAAAGATTAAAAATAAAAAGTATTACACTAGACACTTTGTCTTCACCAAGTGATGTAAGAGACTTAGGCAAACATGGCCTTGATTGTCAAGAACTCTTACGATCAATCTTGGATCCCGAGATGACTCACACACTCTACGATGGACAATGGATGATGGTGTTATGGTGGTGGTGGGTGGTGGGTGAAGTGTGAGAGAGGTGGTGTGCCAAGGGATGGTTTGAGCTGGAGCCAAGCACTCCTATTTATAGGCTGAACAGAAGCTCAGGCACGGCCCCGTGTCCAGTGGGCACGGCCCCGTCTCCACATCCTCTCTTTCTTCATTTAATGCAGCTTTGTCTTGTTAGTTGACCACGCCCCCGTGTCCGCTGAGCACGACCCCGTGTGCAGAAGAATCTTTGTACTATGAAGATTTGCCTGGATTGTGCGAATCTTATAGTTGACCACGGGCCCGTGTCCAATGAGCACGGCCCTGTGGTGGGCAATAGAAGCTTCTACCACTTTGTCTTTTCTGCTGACACTTGGACACGCCCCCGTGCTGGCTGAGCACGGGGCGTGTTCAGTCTTTTGTTATCTTGTTTTGCTTGGGAAGATGCTGTCGTGGGGTTGGGCATGTCACGTCTTGTTCCTTTTCTTGTATTTATGTTATATTTTTATGTCTTTTTGCTTCTTTTGTTAATTTGAGCTCATTTAATCCTGAAAATACAAAAGGAAGACAAAAGCACACTTTTTCCAACATTAGTACTAAAAAAGGGTTTGTTTTATGCCACAATTGATGAAATTTATATGTTGCATTTTGAACACATCATCTTGTCATTTGTAACTTTCCGGTTTCAGTACCGAACTGCTGCCGAAGTGTCTACTTGCTGTAATTCTTTGTCAAATCAATCAAAAGACAGTTTAAAGTGAATTGCAAGCTGAATTACCTCGATACGTTTGTTTCCGCCTCTCGTATTGAGCAAAAACTCTTCTGAACGACTAGTTTGGTCGGTAAAACGATCCTACAAGTGGTATCAGAGCTCAGGAAGAAGAGTTCATACCAATTCAGCTGCAAAATCTGATTTCTACACTTTCTTTTTCTAAATTAACAAGTTTTCACGTCAAAATGCTTTGAATTTCACACATTATACGCGAAATAGTGTTTTAATAAAGCCTTGAAAGAATTGGACCTAAAATCAGCTTAAAACCTGTTCAATTTTGGCAAAAACAGCTCGAGATGATGACATCAGCAGTATTTCGCCCGAAATAAGGTTTTAATTTCGCACGAAATAGCCTTACTTCGCACCAGATTCTAATTTCATTTGAAAAGTGTACTAATTTCGTACAAAATTACCTATTTCGTACGAAATCACGTAATTTCGCTTGAAAATTCAGCTATTTCGTACGAAATTACCTATTTCGCTTGAAACAGGGTGATTTCGCTTCAATAGTCATTTCGTTTGAACTGATTTCGTTTGAGATTGTCTTGCTGGTATTTCGTTTGAACAGGTATTCCGTGTAAAAAGGTGTTTTCGTTTGAGTTGGTATTTCGTTTGAAAAGCTGTTAGTGTGAAACTTTGAAAACCGAAACATGGAAGAGAAATTTTACAACGCCTTTGCTACTCCAATTAGTATTGTTCAGAACATAATGTTAGAAAATGAAACGGATACCATGCAAAAACCGCCAAAGCTCATGAATATTGAGGAGCATAAAGGATAGGAAGAACGGTTTGAGAATTGGGTTCAAGCAAATTATTTGGATGCTTGGGAATGTGTTGAGACGAAATATGTTAGACCAATGACTGATGATGAGGAGGTGATTGCAATTAATGATCTTAGTGCTGAAGATAAAAAGAAGTACAAAGATGAAAAAATGATGACGAGTTTATTACATCAAGCTGTTAAGGAAGATATCTTGGTTTATTGCAACACAATGGAACTGCTTAGTCAATTTGGAAAACTTTAAAGTCAAAGTTTGTTGGAAGTAAAGAAATGATAAAAAAACAAGAAATCACTTTTGAAGAAAGAATTTGATCTATTTCGGGGTTTGAGAACTGAAAGCACTAAGCAGATTATCAAAAGATATTGCAATCTGTTAGTCAACATGAAAAGGGTGAGCATCATAAAAGAGAATGAAGAATTGATTGAGAAGCTAGCTGATGCGTTGCCACATGAAACTTGGGGCACATATCTTATGATGCTGAGAAATAAGAAAGATTTTGGGAATCTGACACTGAGCAAGTTCATTGAAAAGATGGAAGCTCAAGAGATGGAACAAAGGAAGATATCAAGAATGAAATATTTTGATGGTGAACAAGATATCGGTCTTTATTACAAAGGAGGTATCAGTGATAAGACCAACATGTCACCAAAGGTTGAAATGGCATTCAATGCTAAAAGTTCATCAGGAGGGTCATCTAAAGGATCAAACAACAAAACTGAATTTTCTTCATATCCATCATATGATCCAAATTTTTCAACAACCAAGAATGGAAAGAAATTATAGTGCAACATGGTATTAGATCTTGAAAATGGTCAAAATTACACAGAGGAGGTTGCAAAAGGTCATATGTCTCTGCTGGTGACTGTGCTGGAGTCATATGAGAGTTTGGTTGCAGGTCGGATCGGGAATCCAATGCTGACAAAAGAGTATTATGATCAGATAGATGCTGAGGAGATGAAATTGATGGATATAAAGTGGTGTTTGGCGAGTGTGTTGAGGAGAGCTGAAAAGTTTAAACAAATTACGGGAAGAGATGATTTCCGTGATGCAAATGTTTCTACTTTAGGTTTTGATAAACCTAAAGTTACTTGTTTTCGTTGTAGGGAAAAAGGACACTTCAAGAGGGAGTGCATAAACTGCGAAACAAGTGGAGCTCAAAATCCGTTCAACAACAATGATTATTATCGGAAAGCATTTTATCATCAAGTTGCTCAACAATCACATCAACAACCACAAATTGCTCATGCCAGGAACGAGATTGAAGAATCATCAAAAAGAGCTTGTATGGTGAATCAAGATGATAAAAAGTCATCAAAAGGATTCAATTGGGACAAATATGTTTCAGCAGATAGTAAAGCATGTCTGATAAATCAAGATGACGAAAAATTACCAGAAGGGTTTAGCTGGGCAAATTTCAGTTGGGATGATTATGATCCTAACAAAATTTCAATTCATAAAGCTTTAGCTGCTCGAGTTGCTGAAGACAGTGATAATGATGATGATAATTATGCAAGAAGAATGGAAGAACACTTAAGAATGCTAGAGGAGAGTGACAGTGATGATGAAAAAGCTAAAAAGAAAAAGAAGAAAGTTAAAAAACCTGTCAGCAGTGATGATGAAGAAGTTCCTGTGATAAGGAAGAAATTAAAAGACATTCCAGTTTTTAAAGTTGAAGCAGAAGCTGATGCACAAAAGATTCCTGTGAAATGTGAAAACTGTGAAGTAGTGAAGAAGCAAAACAGTACTTTGATTCATAACATGAATAGATTGAAAGAATCTTATGATGTTCTGAACAAAGCAATGAATCAGTACAATCAGTTAAGCAGCGAACAAGCAACAACAATGAAGACACTTCAAGGAGTTTTAATGACAAAGCAGAAAGTTGTCAACAATTACATTGAGAAATGTGCTGTATTGGAACAGAAACTGGAAACCCAAAGGATTGAAACAGAAAGAGTTAATAGGTTGTTAAGAAGTTACTCATGTACTTCTTATGTTATTGACAGGATTTATCCAACTGTTGAAGGCATGAAGGCATTTGATGAAGAGGAAGTATCTGAAGACAAGAGCTCTGAAAAGAAGAAGGATACTGAAATGAAAGATTCTGGTAAGAAACATAGTGCCAGTTACAACAAGTGTCCACCCCCGCTTGAAAATGGATATTCTCCACGAAATCCAAATTCAGAAAGAGTTAAAAAGGCAACCAATTTACAGTCGGAGTCTGAGTCTTCAGAAAATTTGCCAAACAACATTGATGTCACCTTCACATCGTCTGACACTGATCATGAGTCCGAATTAATAAAGAAAGTGGTAGATCAAGTGTTGGATAACGATGAAACCGAGGAGTCAAAGTCGGAGTCAAAATCAGAGTCAAAGTCTGACAAGTCAAAGTCAACAGTCAAAAAGGACAAACGGGTTTACAATAAAGAATTTTTGTTATCAAAATCAAATTTGAATGATGAAATGTTCAAAGTAGCATATACTTTGAATGATTCTGACAAATTATATTCTGATGAAGAATTTCCAATAAGAGGTGTTAAACCAGAAATGATAAAAAAGGTTTTCAAACTGACAGAAATTAATATTTCTGAAATAAAAGATGTAAATCTTTCTGAAAATCCAAGACCTTACACCTCAAGAGTTCAACAAAGGTTAAATAAGAAAAAAGGTTACAGTTCTGGTTCTGATTTTCAAAAGAAACCAAACCATAACGGTAATTTCAAAAGAAAAGGTTTAGGATTTATTCCACCGAAAAATCATAAAAATGAAAAAACTTATAAACCAAAAACTGTTTTTGTTTCAGGAATATCATCTGAAGAAGATAAGGAGCAATTGTTCAGAAAGCAGACGAACAAAGAATTCCTTGCTAAGAAGCAAGAAGAAATGAAGAATGAAATTGTTCAAAAGAAAGAAACGAGAACCTGTTTTCAATGCAAAACAATTGGTCATATAGCCAAGAATTGTCCTAAGGCAATTCAATCAAAACAGGAAGTGTCTCGAAAACTGAAAGAGAAGATAGTTGAAAATGAAGTGCCAACCAAACCTTTTATAGTTTTCAAAAACTCAAAATTTGAGGTTGGTGAATGTTTAAAAAGGTTTTACAAGAGAAAAGCAAATCTTGACAATAAAAAATGGGTTGTTAAGAAATTTGATGATAATTCTAGCAATGATTCTGATTCGTCAAAATCAGAGGAGCTATCTTCTGGTGATGAATCCGATTCCACAAAGTCAGATGAGCCACATGTTGTTTTAAAAGATGAAAAGTCAGTTCCGCCATTGGATGATGAAAATTTTCCACCATTGCGTGCTGAAATTTTAAAATCAAAGATTGGAAAAGTCGAAATTTCAAATCAATTCTTTTCTGAAAAGAAATAATTTTATGTTGAAAAAGTATTTAACCCCAAAGTGAAACACATTT